>WNGS01144524.1:0-10835 GCA_020271785.1 Procambarus virginalis
ACCGTCGGTTTTTTCAGTTGCATCCAGAGTACAGTACAACATGATTGATATATTTATATTGACCATTTTACATTGAACCCATATTGTAATGCAACTATAATCATAGACAAATATGATGCAATATTGTGTGTAAAGGGAAAACATATTTTTTTTTAACTAATTGAAACTCCATTTCTTTGTGACCCTAAAGTGGCAAAGTGTCCTGTGCTAAAGGCAATTGTATTTAGATGGATTTTGTCTGAATGGATGAGTGAAGTGAATAAGACTAATGAATTAGAGAGTATAATTAAAAGAATGTCATAATGATAGATGGATGATTAAGAGTTGGTGAGAGAATTTGGGGATAGTCCAAACAATATGAGGAGGAGCTGGTGAATAAGTGAACCTGTCTATCTAATAGTGTTGTATTTTGATGCATACTTTACCCAAGGTAAAAAATCATGCTGGAAAATGGTAGCAGCTTGCAAAATTGACATACTGCACTGTCATTTTTTCTGTTTTGGGTCCTCTGGTAGGTTAGGAGAGGGCATTTTAGTACAAGGGTCCTCTGGTAGGTTAGGAGAGGGCATTTTAGTACAACAGTTTCCTGATGTTGAGGAAACTTTAAGGGGATGGGTTGAATAAGTTTAGGTGGAACAGTTTAAAAGCAATTTATGTAATATTTAGTTTCTGAATTATTGAATTATTATTTTTTTAGATAAATTATGGGAAGGGCATGAAGGCATGAAGAAGTAACATGAAGATGTAGGGCATTGATGTCAGTCTTTTGCTGGTGTCATGTTATCCAGGTTAGTGGGGAAGATTCAGTAAATGAATGTCTTTGGTAATTCAAATTAATTCCCTATATTGTTCTATTTCTTAGACTGGAAAATAGGGTAATGATGGTAAATTGTTCATTTTTTATTCGTCTAAATATTTTTGACTTGAATAAAATCTATATACAAAAAAAAGGACCATTACATTACATTGCAGGGTGATGATGGTCCCTCTATACATCTGCTGAGTCCACTGATGCAAGTTCATGCAGTGTACTCCTCCTTTGTTGGTGCTGTCCACATTGTCCGCTCTTCACTGGTCACCTACTTTTTGAGCGATGATCGCTCTATTGTGGCAGTTGAATCTGAACCCAAACTCATGATGGAGGTGATTTCCGAGGAGGAAGACGAGCCGCCTCTAGAGCTGCAGCAATGGGCCCGAGAGCGTGAGTGTTTCCTTAATGGGGTTGCTTGGTATCCCCCTTCATTATAAGGAGCTCATATTCCCATTAAAGTCAAAGATAGCCTACCCCCCCCCCTTCCCCCTTTTATCCTGGCTTCTCCAGTCCACACAAATTAGACAGGGGTAATTTTAATGAATTAATGTCAGGTTTAGTCCAGGCACTTGAGCTTTGGCCTCTCAGCTGCACACATAACGGGCTCCCACCAAAGGTATCTTGTTTTGCAAACTTTGAGCTATGCTTGTTCATCTGTGCTCATCTCAAACATGTGTAGGGGGGAGATACAAATTATAAGAATTTTTATATCATTAGTTGGCCAGGTTTTGCTTAAGAATTTTTATTTTGTAATGAGAAAATAGTTTATTTTTATATTAATTGTGGTAGTGTGCTTGCAGTAAATGTGGAGGGAGGTGAAGATCCATCAGTCGTGCACTGTGTGTCTCGACGCCTTGGAGTGCCCCCTTACCTGCTGGTGGCCTCTGTCCTGGTCTTGGTCCTCTTCACCCTGTATGTAATCTTCGCAGTCTGCAGCACAGCCTCTCCCCCCAAGGCCAAAGGCTATACAGTAAGTTATCACTTCTTGAAGCTTTAGTTTTCTAGCTGCTCAAATTATTGCACATTTTCAAATATGCTTGTTTCATAAATTGGGCTGACAATGTAATGTTTGGAAGGTGCATACAGTATTTGGCTATGCATTGTACTTGTACAGTTTGTTTAACTGCTAAGTCATGAAATGGAACCAGTCAAAAGTGTAAGAATTGAAATGATTATACAGTATCTGTATTCTTGGCCAACAGTGTCTCATAAGTGATCAAAGGCTGGGGGCTATGGGGCGAGGAGACTTAAAGGAACCTGAACAATACTCATTCAACCAATAGATAGTGTGTAAAAATTAGATAAAGAAGGTAAATTGGTTGTTGGAACTGGAAACTTTCTATAGTATCAATGACAGTACCCATGTAGGCTTACAAGACTAATATATGAGTGTGTCAAGTAGGATTACTGAACATGGCTTTAAATTGTTAAACCCTGAAATATGTACAGACATTTGCCAAAAAAAGTATTGGCCATTGCCCTCCATTATATTTAGACACTATATTTAAAAAAGGAACATGCAAAGCTGACTTTTACTTTTGATTTGGCTTAGCTTTGATATCTTGTGTTCATTACCATCAAATTTAATGTACCAAAAATTTACCAAAGCCTTAAATTTCTGAAAGTATTACTGAATGCCACTTACAGAAGTGCACTTTTACAATTACACAATTCACTGGTGCTGTAAGACTTTAACGACAACACTTTCCGTTGTGCATAGTTGTTTTAACAATTTGGTGGTCTGATGATGGCAAGCATGATGATGTCGTTTAGAAACCTAAATTAGGATGTCTTCAAAGCAATATACGCAGCTTTTTTTACACTAGTATTGGAATATGCAGTCCCAGCTTGGCATCCATACCTTGTGAAACATAAAAGTAAAATTGAAGAGGTTTGCTACTAGATTGCCAGAGCTTAAGGGCTCAAGTTATGAGGATAGGCTGAAGAAACACGATCTCTATAACCTTGGAGGACAAAAGAAAGAGATAACAACAACGTACGCTGTACAAGATACTGAGGGGAATAGAAAGGTGGACAAGGACAGCCTCTAAGTCGAGAGAAAGCTTGGCAAGAGGACACAAGTGGTAGGTGGAATCGTAAGTGTTTCAAAGAAATGTAAGGAAATGCCCTGTATGGGTGGTCAACAAGTGGAATGCACCAAGAGCACAAGTTGTGGAAGCCGCCTCCATCCATAACTTTAAGGAAAGGTTTGACAAAGACATAGTGTGTTAGAATAGTGAAGCTTTAATGCACCAGGTACAAGAAGACTAG
Organism: Procambarus virginalis; assembly: GCA_020271785.1. Lineage (NCBI taxonomy): Eukaryota > Metazoa > Arthropoda > Malacostraca > Decapoda > Cambaridae > Procambarus > Procambarus virginalis. Next base: position 3,083 of record WNGS01144524.1, read on the forward strand.
TAGGAGGAGTAAGACTAGTAGACCTCACTGCCCCATAATCACAGATGGGCAAGTACTGCTAAGTGAACAGAAGCATCGGTTGAAAAGAAGCATATCCAGTCATTTGTCCTGCCGGTGGTTTGACCTTGGGAGTTCAATTGTGAGCCAAGGGCAATGATTGATTAGCTTCACCAATTCATTTAAACAAAATATTATTCTATAAAAATCTTGGAATTAAACTCTAGAATGGATAAATGGTTATTCTGGTCATGTAAGGCAGTATTACTGTATATAGGAACTCATGAATTGCATAGTTATATATAACCATACTTAGGGTTTGTCTTTGACAATTACTTATTTACGTTAGCAGAATGGACTGAGCGTGCAAGCTGATCCTATGACACTGCCAATTAAAGTGGTGCGACCAGAGGATCTGACCCGACTCAGCTTTACGGACGAGGAAGACATGCAGGCTCCAGCATTACCCACCAAGGTCAAGCTGCCCGATTCTATCATCTAGCTACAGCTTTGAAAACTGCCAGCATAGCTAATATATGCAGTGTGTACTTTGATGATTTAATTTGTTGACAACTAGAATTGCTTTATCAGTATTTTTCATCTCTTGAGTTTGTGTTGGTGTCACTGCTTATCATGTTTGTCAATTAATTTATTTAACTTGTGTAAAATAATCTTTGCCTCATGTTTCATGTTGTGGGAACACGGTAATTAAGTTCATGCACGTGTACAACCCATTGCCCCCCCCCCCCTCCCTTCCCCTGATATAAAAGTAACTTAAGAATGCATTCATGTTCTTCATATAATGGATTACTGTAATTTCTCTTCTTATCAGTTATGTAGTTTACAATTTTTTTTTGCTGTAAAACTGCAGTATTATGTAAAACCTTTGTACCTATTTGCATTCCTGGTAAAACATCTGTAACTGTTCAGAAAGTTTATGAAGTTAGTTTATCCTCGGTTAAGGTTTTAAAATGTTAACTACATTTGTTTATCTGTTTTGCATTTAGAAATTCTAAACTAGTTTTGAGCTATCAGATAGTTTGACTGGACCAATCGGGTTAACTGTTATTACATTAGATCTTAAACAATTTTCAAGTGTGGTTATAAAATTAATTAACTTGAAAGTATTTTTTGCTTTGCTCAAGTGATGTACCATTTTGATATAAAAGTTTAGTATGTGCAAGTGTATCCTTGCTGAACTTGACTAATGGTGTTTAATGTAGTTTTTCATGATTGCCATTATGCTACACTAAAAGACATGTTACTGAGAATGTCTTAAGTTTATGTGTTGGATATTTCTAATTGAGTATAAACTTGAACTAGTTACTGTTACCAAAGTAGTTTATCAGAGTATATATTTATACAGGATGTGCCATTTTATTTGGTGGTCTGATTTATGTTCTTAATATGTTGTGGATTTGCTACACAATATAACAACTACTTAATTTTGTTTGTTCTTTTTCTGTCAACAGAACCTAAGATAGCTAGGGCACCCCATTCCTTTTGGGGATGTTGAGGGGAGATGGGCCTAGTTTGCCCACTAACCATACCGAGCACCACAAGAGTTCTCCTACCCATGTAATGTCACCGGTTCCTATTGCGTTGTTTTGATTTGTGAAACACTGGAGCATTTGTTCCCATGATTTCATTTGACATACTAATAAAATCTTGAAACGTCTGTGCACTGTGTTGGCTCCACATGCAGGCATTTTGTTAGTGAAATTTTCTACAAGTGGGATAAATAAGAGAAAGAGGTCGGTGCTGACATATGAGAAGAAAAGGTTTAAGGTGTAGAGTGGGATGGCAAGAAGTGCTGTGTGTACTGAACATTAAATGAGCAAGACTACACTTTGACTAAGGCTACATCTATCTATGACTATTTTTCTAGAAATGAAAGTGATAAAGCGATTCAAAAAGAAAAGTCGAGGAATAAAGTCAAGTTGCATAAGAGTTGATAATACAGTGTGGGATTACCTTATCACCATCAGTCTCCACTTCAGTCAACCCAACACTATTCCCACCCACTACCTCTACCATATAATAACTGTACAACATCAACAATAATTTTCAGCTTCATAATTAGATTGGAATGTCTTATATCGGTGAGTACAAAGTACTGTATAATTTTTTCCCCTTAATATTTAGGATGAACCACTTGATGTACACAATGGGTTATTCTTCGGTCTGTCCCAAGGTGTCTGGAAAGCATGTTCAGTGACATCTCGACTTATGATCGTACATGTACAGCCCATACATGTACTTACAAACTTTTCAAGTTACGACGTAAATTTTGTTGGAAAGTGCAACTCGACTTACGACCGTGTCGTCGACTAACGACCTTTGTTGATATGCATTTGGGTCAACCGAGCGTGTGTTCCTGTGGCACAGCTGACCCCGCCTCGGTTTACCAGAGCCGTCCGCTTAGTGACTATCGCGCTTGTAAAGAACTTCATTATTTTTGTGCTTTTATTTTTTGAACATAAGTAATTATTATATATCACATCATGGGTCCTAAGAAAGTCAATGGTAAGGTTCAACCTAAGAAAACACATGTAAGGATGAACATAAAGAAAAAACAGATCATTTGTAAACATGAAAATAGTATGAGGGTTGTTGATGTAGAGTAGAGGATGTTCCCAACTCATTTATTAAGAAAATGTGTGCAGTATAGGAAGAATTGCAAAGTTTTGCTAAAAAGTGTCACTAAAATCAAGCTGTAGCAGGCCGTTGTGTTAACCTTTTTAATGACAATGTGATGTCTCATTTCAGACAAGTGTTACAATGTAGGGGAAAAAAGTGTCACTAGACAGGTTTTTAGTGATAAAATCAAGCAGTGAGCCACAACCAGATCCTAGTGGTATGCCTGCAAGACGTAGGAGAGTACCCTAGAAAAGTCATCACTGCCTGATGTTATAATAGAAGGGGACTCCACTTCCAAAACTAACACCTCTTTTCCTCAGTCTTCCATATGCCAACAAGAGTCCTCATTCAAGGTACATACTGTGTTGTTGTGTTATTTGATATAAAATGTATTTTTAAGCTAATATTTTTGGGGGGTGTGGAACAGATTAATTCAATTTACATTATTTCTTGTGGGAAAATTCGTTTCGACTTATGACCCATCTCTGGGAACAGACTTAAGTTTGTAAGTTGAGACCCCACTGTAGTCTTGTGTATATACATACATTGTACTGTATATACATATTCTTCTGGACTGTGCATTAGTAAGCCTGAAAACTTCAAAGACATTTGGTGATGTTCTCCTGGTACCGAGCCATGTAAACCCCTGGTTATCAATACACAGTTGAAAAATCATTGTGATGCAGGGATAAAATACAATGATATTTAAACAGTTAAGATACCTTGATTTCTATACATGCCTAATGCCAAAGAATATTCACTGTAGCTTAGACAGCACACAATACTTAGGCAGTGTTGCTATAGATGCAATTATGCATTTTATTTATTTCAACAAATAGTTAAGGATTATTTAAATTTTGAATTGTGTACAGTAAGTGGGGATGGTCTGAGGCGAACAGGAAGGTTCATCCTTTGAGGGGGGTGGGATGTATCTGATTGATACCTGGATGATGGGGTTCTGGGAGTTCTTCTACTCCCCAAGCCTGGCCCGAGGCCAGGCTTGACTTGAGAGTTTGGTCCACTAGGCTGTTGCTTGGGGCGGCCCGCAGGCCCACATACCCACCACAGCCCGGTTGGTCCGGCACTCCTTGGAGGAATAAATCTAGCTGCTAGGTTATCTTCCCTGAAATGTGTAGTGTTGTTCCTTCCCCCACAGTGTGCCTGTGGACTCTAGAGGGTTGACCTCGCATATTCTTGGTTGATGTAGAGGTTCTGTGGTGGCTGAGCTTCCAACATCAGTTTCCTTTTCTCAAAGGAGTCCTTTGAAGTCTTCCTGGAAAAGGGGGGGGGTGTCTTTTTTCTGGGCACTTTGCCCTGGCCCCTTTGATAGTGTGGTGGGGGACAGCTGAGTACTTCCTCCCATGTCTAGGCATTTGGTGTGGTGTCACTGCATTTAGATGGATACCTGGTTGATACCTGCTTGATGGGGTTCTGGGAGTTCTTCTACTCCTCAAGCCCGGCCCGAGGCCAGGCTTGACTTGTGAGAGTTTGGTCCACCAGGCTGTTGCTTGGAGCGGCCTGCAGGCCCACATACCCACCACAGCCCGTTTGGTCCGGCACTCCTTGGAGGAATAAATCTAGTTTCCTCTTGAAGATGTCCACGGTTGTTCCGGCAATATTATATAAGTAATATGGAGGAGAGAGAGGTCACAGCAAGATGGCATTGTAGACTGAATGACGTGGTAGGCACCAGTTTTGGAATTCTGCTCACTTTTCCTCTAGATTCTACTAAATATCAGGCTGCTAATCATACAAAACCATACGCAGAATTTTTTTTATTGAAAATCCATAAAGCACAGTTTGAGCATCAAAATCTCAATAGTGACAAAATGTCAATATATATATTTAAACCTGACTTGCTTGCATTATAGCATTGCATCTTACACATAATTATCATTCAGTAAAGTCCCCATGCAACCGCCCACATATGTCGCAGCTGGCCACCATTACGCGATCAACAATCTTGAGAACTATGTAGCATCTTGTGACAATTTTAAATAAAATTTAAAATCATAAACAAATTATAAATTGTATAGTATTTTCATGAATGGTACCAAAATTTAAAAATATTTATTTTTAAGAATACGTGTTTATGTATTGTATACTGTACTTAAAAACTGAAGATTGCAGTTTTCCTGATGAATGCATACACTATACTGTAGTAGTAGCCTATGTACCGAGTGTATATAAGAACTTAAGTTCACATACAAATTTGCAAATGTATGGTCAGGAGTTTTGGCTTTCACCAGTCTTCAATCTATTTGAATCAAATTTATTAACTTTTCAATGTTTTTCAGTACAGTATCACAATTTAACCTTGGTGGACTGAACAGTTAACAAGTCAATTGACACTTCATTTTTTCTATTTAAGACTGGCAGAGAATAAACCCGAATATAACAATTTGCTGTGGGAGATTGAAAGTGTAATTTTCATTCGACAAAAACGGGGGTACCCTTCGCAAACTTGCTAGTTTCCTCTCCCAGACTATGCCATTAGAGATGATTGGCAAAAGATAAAGTTAGACATTTGCTTGTATGTCGTTAGTTTTTCAAGTGTTTATCCAGTAAAATGGTTCTCTATAGACCTGGTGACAAAGCATTAAACATTTCATGACACGTGACATGATGCAGAACTTGTTTACTTTGAAGGAGACTTAATTTAATCTCAACATGACATCACAATTGATTAAAGAAAAGTTAAAATGAACAGTTAAATCTGGCATAAATGATAACTAATTCTTATCTGAGAATGTAAAATACAAAAATAAAAGATGCAACTTATTGGTTCAGCAGCTGGTGGAAATATCATGTACAGTATATTAATGGCAAAAGGGGTACAAGATTGTCTACTTCATGGGACTCTGCTAACAGGAATCTCTTAAAAGTAATAAAGGAAACAATTGAGTGAGAGCATATACGAGACTCATCACAAGGAGCGGGGCAGCTGATAGCTTTGTTACTCATCGCATGGAGCAGATCATTTGAGTTTTACTACATCCTAAAAATGCTCATTTGCATCAAAATATACACATTACAAATGGACGAGTAGATCTGACAAACCATAAAGGTTAAAGCGACATGAAGCTTTTTCTTTTAAATGTCTATAGCTACCACTATCAGAGCAGTTGAAGACTGGTTCTTAATCACTCCTGTCTGACTAGATCACATCACCCTTTTATGCACTGGATAACTGTTGCTAATATCATTCTACATTAGAAACTCCAGTTTCAGCATTTTCAAGCAACTGGTCAGATAAACTCTAGAACGAGCCATAGTGCTGCATGTTATTAGACGTTGACCAGGAGGAGGTTGGAGGAGGAGTGGGTGACGGCAGGTTTAGAGAGACGAGGCTGTGACTCAGCGAGTCTGGGCTGCAATCATGGCCAGCAAGCGTTTTTCTTCCTCTGTGAGTCCAGTCTTCAGGGTGCGCCGCACTGAAAAGTCATAATTACTTTTAATACTATTATATATAAAGTCTAGGGAACTGCAGATTCAATGTAACATTCTACACACTAGTGCTACGAGCATTGTATATATATATGGCAAACCAAATACCATATCTGAGTATTACAGACATGACAACAGTGATCTATCATATCATGTGTGCATATAAGAAACCTTGAAAACTGCACAACAAACCCCATAACCAAGATGAAATTAAACTAAATTAGTGTAAAAGATGAAATGCCTAGGAAGGTCAGGCTAGTGGGCTACGAGACAATTATGGAGGTCGAGTCACTGGTAGGTCAGGTCGGCAGAGGTAAGCTTCTAAGGAAAGTCTGTCAAGTGAAAGGTGAAGAGATGGTAAAGAATATAAAATTGGAGGGAGGTAAGATCAGTAGGGGGTGAAGAGAGGAAAAAGAAGTTCCAGTGAGTTAAGTACAGTAATGCCAAGGGAGATAAAATGTTAGGTCTGTGTGAATAAGATGACAAGGAAGGTCAGGTCAGTGTGGAGCGAGACTCCACACTGACCATTTCCAGGATGCAATCCAACACCTCTTTACTAAGTCTTGGGTGCCTATTTACTGCTAGGTGAACAGAGGCATCAGATGATAGGAAACCCAACATTTCAGTTGTGAACTGACTGCATTTGACCATTTGTTCTACAAGACTCGAATGGAAGCAAGAACACCTTGAAGAGAAAGGTGTGTAAACTCAAGCAAGCAACCGCTAGGTTCTGGGTGTGATTGCCAGGTAGGTAACATGTTTCAATATCTTTTATAAAGTCCAATGGTTCTAGTCACTTAACAGCAAGTAGATATCCAGGAGTTACTTGGGAATAGGTAGTGAGGAGGCTTCCTGGCCTCACAATGGGAAGCAGATTTCTGAGAGGCATGAATGCATGTGTGTGCAAAACTAACACAGACTGAGAATTCTGATAGGTCAAATAGCAAGAGATTTGTTGTGCATTTGTACTCGCTTCGGTAGTACACTTACTAAATTGTTATGCATTTGTTTATCAATGCAGTGACTTAAAAAATACAATATATTCTGACAATGAATATGCATACATGCTGTATACAGTATATATTTGTTCAAAGCACTGAACATTCAATTACCAATACCATGAAATGTAATAAAAAAAAGGTATAATTGCAATATCTCACTGCAACAACAGTTTTTTTTTTCCTGTAAATTATTTTAGTCACTTATATAAACAAAGAACAAAAACATCATGCAATGGTTAATTACAAATTTCAGAAACTGAGAGGTGCATGAAGCAGCATATTAATCACTTAAGCCATTCACCAACAACACAGAGATGTTGAAGCTGTAAACACAAGTCACAACACTTGATACTCTAACTACAAATAACAAATATTTACAGACTACAACACTCAAAATGCATTTTTAAGCATTTTCTTAATTGTGGAAGGAATTAAGAATATATTGGAATATGGTAAGAGAATTGCAGTTGTCTGGCAGTTTGCCATGCACCAGGAATCGCCATAAGCTGAGGAGAGAGAATTACAGAGGATTTGGGCAGCGATGCGTCTGAAGCACAAGTCGAGTGGCCGGTGATGCCTCATTCAGGCAACGTCACCGCCTCCAGGTGGATAAGTCGGGTACCCTTTTTCTTGACCTTGATCTTCTTGGTCCATTAGCTGCTGGGACT
>WNGS01144530.1:0-10868 GCA_020271785.1 Procambarus virginalis
AGTCATCTAGGAAGAAGTGAGGTGTGCCTCAGTGGTTATGACATAAGTTTTTCCAGAGTCAGTCTTCCTAGCTATTATTTTACCATCGCACACAAAACAATGTCTAATAGCAAGGGATCTTTAGCAGATTCCACGTAGTTTAAATAAGAGATTTTGTCTGAATCTGCTTAGACATTCGTTCACATAACATTGGATTTCATAGCGACTGCAGCAGTGATAAGGTATGACTTGCGGAGCAGCTATCTAATTTCACACGAATCTTCCTGTTATTTGTGCAAGATGATTTCGTACCCACTCTATAAGCTGACTTGATGTCACTTGCTTCGATTGAATAATTCAACTTAGTACGCAATTCCTGGATCACGATGGCAGTACAGTCTTCTCTGTCAGTTTCATGGGGGAAAATGTGATGAGTGATGACAGAATCAAGGAGCTTAAGTTGGTCCGATTCGCTCTGGGTTGCAGTTGTTGCTGTTGTAGGGAATTAAAATGGTTCTCTAACTTTTGTAACATTTCTTGCTTCTTAGAGGTTTCTGCTGATTTAAAGTTAGTAACCGAGATCTGAAGAGAGCTTAATTCCTGTTCGAGGTGGCCGACTCCAGCAGACAGATCTTGGTTAATCTTGTGCATGGCCAAAGCATCACTCTGTAGCTTCATTATCAGGTCCGACTGCTCTCGGATTATAGACTTTTGGTCATAATGTATCTGAGTCAATAATTGAGCCATGGATTATCAGCGAGACACTTAAAGTCAGAAAATGGGGAGGCAGCTCGTTTAAGCTGCTCCATATGGTTACATAAATGTTGCATGGCTCGTGTCAGTGATGACGCTTCACTCAGCTGGGAAGGTTTGTTATTGTTGTCGAAGGGAGGGTCGGTACTCCCCCCGGCAGCCATTAAGGGGGAGACAGTCGCGTTATTCCTGTTGCTAGCATGGCTGGTTGGGTTCATCCTGATAGGTGTGCTATCTATCTTTGCGGCCTTACCGAGCTTAGAATTGTTTTGCATGGTAGCAGCAGAGATATATGCAGGCAGATGGGGTAGACTCGTTGATGTAGCAGCAGCAAACGTCAGGTTAGCTTCCTCCAGGGAGCAACACTAATGAGGTCGAGATGAGCTAGTAGGTTAGGTTTGTCGTATATTTCGGTCACATTTAGGTCACTGGGTACTATAGCTGCCTTCTGGGGTGTTACATCATGTTGGGATGTTGTGGGCTCAAGGAGCAGCTGATAAAGATGGAGGGGCAGCAGGGTCGTCAGGAGCGGATGAGCGTTCGAGCGCACCATGTAACATTTGTAACATAAGATTTCACTGAGTTGTACAGGACTACCTACACAATATGCAAACCGGGAAGGTAACTACTGGATCTGTCAAAGTGACAGACAGATGTGGGAAAACATTACCAAACAACTGAATAACATTGTGGGGGTTTTCTTTTTTGCTTTCACGACTGCAATGCGTACGTCGCCAATGTACATGTGGCAGACGCTTCACGAAACTGTCGGAATTAGCAGAATAGAAAATACGAGCAACTGTACAGGGCCTGGGAGCAAGGTCGAGTTAGAGTCCTTGAGGGTCTCTTCTTAGACTAGGCTCACCTGGTCCTGCTCCACGTTGATCGTTGGAATCTCCTCAATGATTTACACTTTAAAGGACTCCTAGGGTCCTCATCACATTTATAGTTTAGTGAATATAGGCAACTCGGTGTTGAAGACACCTAGAGCTGAAGGCTTGAGATATATTGGCAGTATTCAGAAGTAGTTCAACGGGAACACCGCATAAAGCTTAAAGTAGTTTATTTACTAACTTAACACTACTAACAAAGGGTGCTTGATTTACTTTAGATTGGCGTCAGAAAGGCTATGGTTGTATTAGCGAGACTCTTGACGTCTGGCTAATCAGCTCGGATCCACTCGCGGAGAAACACCCAACTTATTAAACAATTGACAGCCAATCATTAACATGGCAACCTAACTGCCGGTATGCAAGGGATCACAAGAGTTCCAACCGGATACTCGGAAATGATGATATGCAAGAATCACAATGGCACTGTCAATGGGACAGGCAATAACATGCACAATAATATTATCACACAATACTAAATGTGTGGTGTATGTGAAGCTCACATTTGACGTCATAGCTGTTATTCTCCATCGCGCTGGTTGAGGTTGATCTCAGGGTAACACTGTCGCCTTGCAGGCGTCTTTCTCACGCTGGCACAGCCAATGTACTCATAACCTTTGTGGCAAGTATGCTTAACTTCCTGTATTACTTCCTGCATGGAGGGGGCATTATATAAATAAATAAATATGTTTATTAGGTAAGGTACATACATACAAGTGATGTTACATTAATGGATATTATAGATAGAGCTAGTACATACAATGCCTAAAGCCACTATTACGCAATGCGTTTCGGGCAGGAAAAACATTAATATCTAGAACTTAATACTAATTGAGTATAAAGAATAAAATGTGTTGAGAACAAATACAAAAAAGATAAAAAAAAGGGGGAACATGACTGAAAAAGCAGCACAATACAAAAGGTGACAAACAGCGTTGATTAAAAAAATAACAGACATGGGTTGACAATAGAGGGGTAAGGTAGGTTACAGGGAATTTATTCGGTAGTGTTTAGTTTTAATCTTAAATGGTTGAGAGAGGTACAGTCTTTAACATGGTTGGGAAGGTCATTCCACATTCTGGGTCCCTTGATTTGTAGAGCATTTCTAGTTTGATTAAGTCGTACTCTTGGAATCAAAACTGTATTTATTTCTGGTGTGGTGCTCATGGGTTCTGTTACAACCTTCAATGAAGCTTTTGAGTTCAGGATTGGCATTACAGTTCAGCGTTTTATATATGTATGATACACATGAGAGAATGTGCAGTGACTTAATATCTAACATATTCAGAGATTTGAGTAGGGGTACCGAGTGATGTCTGGGGCCAGAGTTGGATATTGTCCTAATAGCAGCTTTGTGTTGAGTAATTAGAGGACGTAAATGATTTTGGGTAGTAGAACCCCAAGCACAAATACCATAGTTGAGATATGGATAGATGAGGGAGTAATAGAGAGTCACCAGGGCAGGGCGGGGTACATAATATCTGATCTTAGAAAGAATGCCAACAGTTTTTGAAACTTTTTTGATATATTTAGAATGTGTCCCTGGAAATTCAGCTTGTGGTCAATGAGAACGCCAAGGAACTTGCCATCTAATTTGTTACAAATTTGGGTATTGTTTATTTGAGATTTATTTGATTAGAGGATTTATTGCCAAACAGAATATAGAAAGTTTTGTCAATGTTAAGGGTGAGTTTGTTGGCAGTTAGCCAAAGATGGACTTTATTTAGCTCAGTATTTACTGTGGCATTTAGAGCAAGGGGGCCAGGACTGGAGTAAATGAAGGTGTGTCGTCAGCAAATAGAATTGGTTTGAGGTGTTGGGAGGCATTTGGAAGGTCATTAATGTAGATGAGAAAGAGGAGAGGGCCAAGTATGCTGCCCTGAGGAACACCAATGTTGATGGGTAGGGTGGGAGAAATTGAATTATTCACAGAAACATACTGGAGCCTGTCAGTAAGGTAAGATTTGAGGTATTGCAGGGAGTGTCCTCTGACTCCATAATGATGTAATTTAAGAAAAAGGTTTTGGTGGTTGACAGTGTCAAAAGCCTTACGCAGGTCCACAAATAACCCAACAGGGAACTCATTTTTGTCAATGCATGAATCAAGTTAATCATACTAATAAGTGCATCGTTAGTGCTTTTTTGGGTCTGAAGCCATATTGACAAGAGCTAAGTATGTTGTGTTTGGCTAGATAAGAGTAAAGCTGCTTGTAGATTAGTTTTTCAAATATTTTTGACAAGTTAGGCAGGATTGATATAGGTCTGTAGTTGTTAACATCTGTGAGATCACCACATTTGTGGACAGGGGTTACTCTCGCTTTCTTTAGAATATCTGGAAAAGTTTGGAGTTCAAGTGACTTGTTGTAGAGCAATGCAATAGCAGGGGCTAAAGATCTGGAGGCTTTTTTGTAAATTAAAGTTGGTATCTCATCAAGGGCACTAGACTTGGTTTTAAGGGAAAGGATTATCTCATTGACGTCAGTGGAATTAGTAGGCTTTAGGTACAGAGACTGTGGATAGTTACCTGTAAGATAGTCCTTAACATAAGTAATGGAAGATGGAATATCATTTGCAAGGGATGACCCAATGGAAGAGAAGAACCTATTGAACTCAATAGCAGAATCAGAGGCTGAATTATGACCAACGTTATTGGACAGGAGTGTTGGTTTGTTATTTAAAATCTTCTTTGATCCCAATATTTGTAAGATTGTGCTCCAAGTTTTTTTAATGTTGCTCTTTAATTTGGTAAATTTATCTTCGTAGTATTTAGCTTTGGCTCGTCTAATTATTTTAGATAGCAATAACGAGTAATTATTTGAAATTCTTTGGAGACGGTTCCTAACCTATACTTCTTCTCACGGTCATGTTTTTTATTAATGGATTTAAGTATTCCCTTTGTAAGCCAAGGATTGTTAAGCCTTTTGGTTGTGACTTGTTTTGTAAGCATAGGACAGTGGGTGTTATAAAGGTTAAGAGTTTTTTGAAGAAAAGATTGCACTGTTAGGTTGATGTCCCCTATGTTACCTAACTCTGACTCCCAGTTGACATTATCAGCAGCAGTTATAAAATTGTCTATAGAAGTTTCATTGTGCAGCCTAAAGCCTTGACTCAAGAGGTGGTTTGATAATGTTAGTTAAGAGAAATGTGGGGTAATGGTCTATAGTGCTATCGGTGATTATACCTGAAGTAAGCGGAGAGGTTATGTTGGTCCAAATGTGATCAAGAGTCGTGGCAGTACTATCAGTGATTCTAGTAGGTCTAGTGATTAAGAGTATGAGGAAGCAGGAATTCATACAGTTGAGGAAGCTAACAGCAGTAGGGTGTTCAGGCTCGCAGAGGTCAATATTAAAGTCCCCTGCGATAATTAGATGGTTTTTGTTCAGTCTGTTATCGAGTATTAGATTTCTAAGGTTTGAATTGAATTTGTCACGTCCCCGATGGCGACAGCCCTCCGATGAGAGCCTTTGACGCGGCGGCGACGGCATTTGCTGCTGGCTGGCTGGCTGGCTGGCTGGCTGCTGTAGCTAGTGTATCCATGCACCTAGGCACCACACACTGCAGTGCGCGTGGCTGTTGTTGCTCTATCGCAGGTAGGCAGCCAGCTAGCTTTGAAAGAAATGATAACGCACTGACGTAAGGGAGAGAAAGATTGTATAGTCTACCTCAGTGTATCCTATCACGTTCCTTTTTCACACAAAGTGACCTCGAAAAGCCCGTCCTTTTCGATACAAAGGCAACACAACACCCTAATAGAATCTAAACAAAGTTGTACTGGAAGGATAGCCCAAGTGCTGTCAATTTTTTTGAAGGGCTGGAAAAGAACCAAGATAATTTTGGTGCAAAGAGCCAAGATAATTTTTGAATTCCTAGCACATCAGTGCTAGGAATTCTATAGACTGCACCCACAGACAGGACAGACTCGGCACCCTTGACTCTGAAACTGGCGAAGATATACTCCCCACAGCAGTCTCTAGTTCTAATTATTTTTAAGCATGTTAGTTCTTGGTGGTAGTAAAGAGCAGTACCACCACCTCTCTGAATTTGATGACGAGTTGTGAATTGCAGAGTAGTTAGGCATGTTAAAGAGTTGAGTAGTATCCTCTTTTGATCATTAAAGTGATTATTGTCATAGATAGTGGATAAGATGTTTAGTTCTGGGTCTATACTTGTCTGCATAAAAAGGCTGGTTGCAGGAAAACAAGGCAAGAGTTTCCAAATTTGCCCAAAAATGCAATAAATAAAACTCGTTCGATTTCAATCAAACTTTTTTGACAAGTTGTATATAAAAAGGGTTTCATCTGGTCCAAGTCTCAACATCGTAGCGTAAATAGGAAGGGAGGAAAAAAATATTGAATTATGTGTCAAAAATTTTCCAAAATGGTCAAAAACGATTATCAAACAAAAATGTTAACTGAAATCATGTCTATGACTCTCAGCTATCACAATAGCATATATTAAAAACAAATTATAATTTTTGGTTGATGTCAACCTCAGCCACAGATGGCAACACCTTAGACTTTATTTTTAACTTACTTGAACATTTATGTTACTTGGACATATATATCTCTTTCATTTTTTATTCAATTTACATGAAACTTACACCTTATATGTAAAGTTTATGTCTCTAAAATCGTAAGGAAGCGTTTTATCCTGAGTTCATTTATTGATATTATAATAGCAATAAACATGATATATTTGCATAATTTTGGGGGGGAACTTAGACTATTTGCATTAGGAAAACTAAAGAGGTTTTGGAAAATCCCCTCTTATTTATCCTTTATTATATGCTAATGTGTCAGAAAAGTGTCATAGAATGATTATATCTGAAAGGTGTGTTTGTTCATTTACACTTGAAAATGTGTAAAATTCGTTGAAAAAAATAAAAAAAATAAAAATCTCCCTTACTATTTAGGCTACAGTACTGAAACTTAGAACAATTGCAGCCCTTTTCATATACAACTAGTCAAAAAATAATTGTTGACATTGAACAACAACTTTACTTTTCCAAGCATGCCACCTGGACATACGGCGGCCTCCGTATTTTAAACATATTCCTGGTTACGTGGGCATTCTGGAGATACCCAACATGCCAGTTTATTATCCAGGATTAAGAAAGATAGGGTTTGTGCACAAAAGATCGGTGCACTGTGCACTGCAGTGAGCCATTGAGTCAGCTGTGGGAGAATCTTGAGAATTCATTCTGAAGTACACAGGCTACAATTCACACAAAACTACCAGAAATATATGCATAGTATATATAGACAGTAACGAACTCAGAGCACAACCCAGGGACTGAGAATTTAGAGAATCAAAGTAGCAATGTAGACGGACATAGTGTCGAGGTACACAAAAATGAAGGCAATATTGTAGAGCAAACTGGTAATATGAATAAGGAGAGAAAAATGAGACGAATGAGAACACAAATGAGAAAGACGAAAGCAACAAGGAGAAAGAGAACGGCAATACCGAGAATGAATGCAGAAATGAAAAAGTTGGAACAAAAAACACAGAGGTAGCCAAGTCGTGCACGGGTACAAACAAGAATAATACAATCACAGATGAAAATATTTGCAGGTATTATGCAAAATGACAGTGCAAATATGGGCACAGAGGCACGGAATGCTCATTCATGCACCCACGGAAATGCCGAAAATATCTACAGAGTGTAGATATTTTCACCCTAAGCTATGCAAACTCTCAGTTAATGAGAGGAAATGCTATGATCTTCATTGCCCTGATTTCCACATCAGAGGTACACAGCACTATATAAGACAGGAAGTCCAATATAATAGCCCTGGAATTTTTTTAGAGGCAGGCAGAAACAGAGGGAGAAACAGACAGGCAGAAACGTGGCAGGAATACGGATGGAGAGGGGGAAATGCCCAAGACTGGACTACGGTTCGTCATCAAGCCCACACATACTACACCCCCCATCTACATAGAGATGACCACACTCCCCAGTATCACTTCCAAAACTGGACAAACCATTGCCACAACAACACACCCTGGGTCAGGGTAGAGAGGAGGGAGAACTACCAAAACCTTCCAGAAGTAACACACAATATGGACAATCATTCATATTTGCAAACATTTAAGGTTTAAAGCCAAAGTCAAGAAATAAAGTCAAGTTCATAAATGGCCTCCTATTAGAGTCAAACTCAATATTTGGGCATTCACGGAAACTCATACAAAAGATTACATGGATGGTGAAACCTGGATTCCAAATTATAATTTATATAGATGTGATAGAAAACTTGGTCAAATGGAGGAGTAGGTCTGTATATTAAAGAGGACCTGGTATGCACAGAACTACTAAACTCAACTAATGAGGTGGAAGAGGTACTTGGAATTAAGGTAGAGAAACTAAAGCAAATTATTTTTCTAATATATAAACCGCCAGATACAACGGTTGAGGAATTCACAGAGCAGATGCACACAATAGAGAACATACTTAATAACCTAGCAAACCCAGCTCCAGAAATTATCTTCCTTGGAGATTTCAATTTACCGAGTCTAAGATGGAGAATGGCAAACACAAATATCATAGCAGGGAATGACCCGGGAAATAACCAACCACAGGTCAGACAACTTTTGAGATTTTGTGACAAATTCACAAATTCAGTAGTGTAAAAGGAGACACATGGGGAAAAAAATTTCAGAAACGGTTGGGCACTTCCACAGTTCCACGCCGACTTGACTCCCGGGGGCCCGAACGTGAATTTCTTATTTTGGGATGGTTTGGTTAGGGCACAGTCAGCGCGCACCTGGCTGGCTGGCTGGGGTGGGTTGGTGGTCCGTTCCCCCTAGGGGTCCCCACAGCCCACCCAGGGCGTACCTGGACAAACTTGTGCCCTATCCTAACCTGTTTTAGTATACAATTTGTCTCGTACATTTATTGCAAGAATTGGGCATCAAGAAGGGGGCCCCTACTTATGAGAGGTACAGAAAAAGAATGTTCAATAGATTCAAACCAAAAAATACACTGGTGAAAGGCATATAAAACGTTTTGGGAGTATTTACAGGTGATGGACCAATCAGGTGAAATTGTCCTTATTTGTCGCAGGGTGTCACATGACCTGGCGTCAGCAATAGGGACCCCAGCGTACTAGAGGGGGGGGGTCAAGATTCCTTACAAAGACCAAGTTGGATATTTAGGTGTAGTAGGCCTTATCTTGAATTTGCCTGATACTGTGAGGTACATTGACATTAAGGGCGAACCATAGTACAGGATTTGCATGTGAGAGGGTCATATTAGAGTTTTAAAGAAGTTAAAATAGGTTTAAAGAGTCCTGTGTGTGTTTGATGGCGGGTAAATGTTCAGTCAATAATTCTCGTGTTTTTAATCTGAATGAGGGGTCCTAGTTTGCGTTCTAGTCGTAAAATAAGTTCCTTAGTATATTTGCTATGGAAAATGAGCTTTCAGTACTCTATATAATTTGAAATGAGGTCAAGAAAGACATGTTTATATGTGAGAAGAGTCAGGTTGGAAACTGTTTATTCCATGCAGTCCCCCCTCCCCCACTCGGCTTTGCTCCGTTTTCTGTAGCCAAAGTAAAGATTCCATTTTCTGTGGCATTCAGTTGATTACTAGTGGAAAAAGGGCAAGTCACTTCTAAATATACTATGAAGGAAAGTAGTTGAGTGTTTTACCTGATTTAAGCACTTTAATATCAATTAGGAATATGGTAATGTTCCTTATTAAATTGTATTTTTATCACCATATTAGCTTAGACTTTGTGGTGGGGGCCCAATAACTCATGTATCGTGACAGTAGTTTCGCTTTCTGTTGCTATGCAATACTTTTTGCTATCATTTATACATCACAAACTCTATCAACATCAGGGGCCCAAGACTGTTCAACACGCTTCCGCTACACATAAGGGACATAACTGGCAAACCCCTCACAGTGTTCAAGAGAGAACTGGATAAGCACCTCCAAAGGATACCTGATCAACCAGGCTGTGACTCATATGTCAGGCTGCGAGCACCCGCGTCCAACAGCCTGGTTGATCAGTCCAGCAACCAGAATGGCCTGGTCGATGACCAGGCCGCGGGGGCGCTAAGCCCCCGGAAGCACCTCAAGGTAACCTCGAGGTAAAAGTAATCATACCTAAAAATTTAAAAGTCGAATCCATCAGTTTCCGTTTTTTTATGTCAGTGGTAGTATATCAAGCGCTAAGGGTTTTAGAAAATGTTAGACCTCCACCTTTCAAAAAGTGAGAAGATGAATTCATTTTGGCATTACTGTCATCACTTTGGAAAGTTTTTAATGATAGCACATGCTTAAACAAACACGCTCGCAAAAACAAAAACTCATACACAAACTCATTTTTGTTTTGGTTCAACTTACCACAAATAAAACCCAGGGCTTTCACATTCACGCAAAATACTTAGTCCCCCTAAACTTAAAAAAAACAGTTGCACAATCTTACTTACTTAAAAACATCAGGGCAAAAATAGAGAGAGACTTCTGACAAGCTACCGGCCTCCTGTCCTCACCAAGGCTACTAATTCTCACATACTTAAAACAAACACACTTGCTAAACTCTTATACACAAACAAAAAAAACTCAATTTGTAACTTACACAAAATAAACACGGGCTTTGCACATTCACTCAAAAAATGCTTAGTCTCCCCTAAACTTAAACACTCACAATCTTACGGTGCTTTAATTACCAAAGCCTTCCAAACCTGCACTGGGTCGTTAGTCATACATAGAATCAGGGAGAAAAATATCCTCCTCAATATATATATATATATATATATATATATATATATATATATATATATATATATATATATATATATATATATATATATATATTATATATATATATATATATATATATATATATATATATATATATATATATATATATATATATATATATATATATATATATATATATATATTATATATTAGTATATTTTGGTAGCAGTCTTTCTTGTAGACATATGTTATAAATATGACCGAAAAAGTAAGATTAATAATTCTAACACAAATTTTCTCAATTTTCCTTATGTTTGTTTTTACTGATGACGGTAAATGAAAATCAATTCTCCAAAATTCATTCTGTATTTCTTAGTCTGACGCGACACTTGAGCGCGTTTCGTAAAACTTATTACATTTTCAAAGACTTTAGTTACACACACACAGAACAACTATAACTGAACAGAGTTTAAACAGCTTTTCTTTTTTATACCTGCATTCCTCACCCAAACCATTGTAACATGTCACCTCACCCA
>WNGS01144552.1:0-14227 GCA_020271785.1 Procambarus virginalis
TTCTATTTTAGCAAATTTCTCGCTCATCGAGAATACTGTTCTCTCCCACATATGTTCATTGATGCCTGCAATGTAGAGAACGCTCGGGAATGTGGACATGACTCTTACAGCAGGCGTGGGAGAATTAGAAGGGTGGGAACACCGTCACATACCCCTCCCCTTAAAATAAGAGTCATGTCTGGTTAGTGCATGCGGGACAACGCATCTGCGACTACGTTGTCCTTTCCACTAAAATCTTGGCTTCCAGCCAGTATTGCAGCCGCCAATGTGTGACACTCCTCATGTGTCTGCAGACCGTCTTCAAGGTCATCCTTGGCGTCCACTGCTTACCTACTACAGACCGAGGGCTCCACACCTCACGTCCGTTCACCAGCTGGAACTGTGAGAAGTTTAACGGTTCTGCCACTGCTTTGCAAATGGCCAACAAAACAGGGCCCGCTGTCTCTTCCCACTCGTCTTCCTGCTCTACGCAGAACATTCTCAGAGTTGTCTCTGAGGTGGAGTGGAATCTTCCGACCGCCCCCTTCGACTGCGATCGGTAGGGCGACGACCGAATCTGCATCACTCCCCAATTCGTCATTGTTCGTCTGACACATTCAGACCGGAATATATTTCCAATGTCAGCCTGATTTTCCCTGGGCCTCCTCACCCAAGAGAAAAGATGTTGTAGTTGCCCAGCCACTTCTCTCGACGTTGGACGTCGCATCGTGGTCACCCCTAGGTGACCCGCAGAGTCAACAGCGTGCAACGGACTCAACACTGCCGCTCTGCACTTGGCTGGCAACGCTACTTGATCTCTCGTACCTGGAGAGGCTTTTCCGACCTCCATCCTTACAGGTTTACACTGTCTTATTAATATGCCTTTATGCCTGTTAAAGTGAGTAGCTTTCTCGGGACCAATACGTCCTCCTTTGGCCTTACAAATCAACTTGGGGGATTCTGCCTGCTGCACCTCCTCGAGACGAGTGCGGTCCACCCCAGAGAACTGGTGAGGGTCACCTGTACCTCACCTTCTGGGCTGCCTTCGCCCTCCACTCGCTCTCCGGGTTCCATAACGAGGTGATCAATTCCCAGGCCGGCGGACGTCTCCTCGTCGGCCTTATCAGATCCACGTCCTCCTCGTCCTTCGCACTGCCTCGGAATTACAGCACAGACAGGGAACGCCTCCATGGCGATTCCTTTCTCGTCCCCATAGGCGTCGAACACTCCGCCTTTCTTCTCTAGTGCTCCAAGCACTCCTCGTCCTTCAAGAGGTTCGGGAGGACACGTCCTCCACACGCGTCATTTCCCAAGATGACCTGTGCCTCCATCTTGGGCATCGATGCACAGACTCCCACTACTAGGGTTTGGCATCCATAATCCGAACTCAGGGTTACCCGGTGTAGGGGCATCTGCACTGGGCCTCCCACAGTGGTCACACTCGCCATTCCCACACTGGTATCCCCGTAGTTCTCAGGGAACAGGGCCTCGCTCACTAGGGTAAAGTCTGCCCCAGTGTCTCTCAACATCTTCACTGGGATGGGGTCTGCGTCCCCCATCCTTACGGTTCCTTCACACACAAACGGGTGAATCCTCTTCTCCCCATTAAGTACGGGTCCATCCCGCACCCAATCAGCCATCTGGTCCTCTGTCTTCACGAAGGCTACATTCCCCCGGTGTCTAGGACGTCTACATTCGCGAGCGACGTGTCCGGGTATTCCGCAATTGAAGCAGCGAACTTTCCTCGTTGGTGACCATCCACCGCCGCTCGCCCTTGCCACATTTCCTGAGGCCGACGTCCCGAAGGTCTTTCTCGCACCATCTGTCGACCCCTTCGTCACAGCCACAGCTCCCGAGCTCTCCGTCGGGGACTTCTTCGACGGTTCCACAGCACTCTTCTGTCCCCTACTATCTCCACTCGAGGGGTAGGACTTGGGAGAACTCGGTCCTGTCCTCCATCCGTCCGACCTTCTATTACTTCGCCCATAGCTAGAGAATACGGGCGGTCGGTGCTGTCCCTCTCGTCGTGGACGTAACGCTTCTTCTAGCATGTCTGCTCGATCGGCCGCGGCTCTCAGGTCCTTGATGTCCGCCTCCTTTACTCTCACCCTAATCTCAGGAGAGAGCACGGACATAAACTTTTCCATGACCATCAGCCCCTTGATGTCTTCAGCCGATCTTGCTCCTTCTGACTCCAGCCATTTCACGAATTTCCTCTCCATGTCCCTCGCCGTCTCCGCATACGATTTTCCTGGCGATCGGGTACATTCTCTGAACCTTTTCCTATAGCACTCCGGCGTCAGCTTGAACGAATGGAGCACGGCCCGTTTTACTGCATCATAGTTGGTACACTCCTGGAGGTCGAGCATGTTATAAGCTTCACGAGCTTCACCAGTGAGCCTTCCTTGAACTAGCTCCGCCCACTCTGCCCTCGGCCACTTCTTCAACGTAGCGACCCTTTCGAAATGCTCGAAGAAGCCCTCAGCCTCATTAGGCACGAAGACGGGCAAATCCCTCTCTCTCACTCGGCGGTCTTCCTGCTGTTGTGGTGGGGCAGTTGGAACTAGTCCTAGCTCAGCTCGCTTCAGCTCAATCTCCTTGTTCGCTTCAACCTCCTGCAGCTTCGTCCTAGCTTCTATTTCGCGCCCTCTCGTTGCAGCTGTGCCTCTCGTTCTTCCCTGCGCAGCTGTGCTTGTGCCTCTCGTTCTTCTCGCGCAGCTGTGCTGTGCCTCTCGTTCTTCTCGTTGCAGCTGTGCTTCTCTCTCTGCTTCCTCGCGCCTCAGCTGTGCTTCTCTTTCTTCTCGCGCAGCTGTGCTTCTCTCTCTGCTTCCTCGCGCCTCAGCTGTGCTTCTCTTTCTTCTCTGCGCAGCTGTGCTTCCCTTTCTGCTTCCTCACGCTTCAGCTGTGCTTCTATCTGCATCTTCATTATTTCTAGCTTGATACTGCGCCTGCTGCCACTGGATCCCCGGCTGCTGCCACCGGTACTCAAGTTCTCTCCTCCACTGGCAGGTGTCTGTGGCCGCTCCTCTCCTAAGGCTTCATCACGTGCCTTGAGCTGTGCCATGATCTCAAGTCTTCTCTCTCCCACTTTGGAAGCTCTCAACTTGATCCCAAAGTGGTCGGCGATCGTCTGCAGCTGTGCCTTGGTGCACTCCTCCAGTACTTGCTCGTCTCTCGTGTCTATAAACCTGGCTACTTTATCACCCTCCATCTTGTGACAATGAGTGAAAACCTAGGCCTGATATTTAATACCACAATTACCACCTTGATCTTGCTCTTATCCTGGCAAGGTCGCCAATGTCGGGGTTTCACGGTGTTCTCGTTAGAGAAGGGTTAAAGCAACAGTAGACTGGATCTCCTTTCCAGGTGGTTGCTCCAACAATAACCCTTACTCACCGTCGTTCGGCGGGTCTTCCCTCAATCCTCTAGGCTCCACTGCTGGCCTCGGAGAGTACCCCAGTCGATCTCACAACCGGCCTTTAGATTGTAAGATGAGTGGGAGCACAGATCGTTCCCTCAATCTGTGGCCCTCCCGACACCGAACTCTTACACAGCCTTCAAGGTCGCCAACTGGTTTTTTTTGTCCAGTAACACTGCAGTGGTCAGGTGTAATTGTGGCAAGAGCAAATCCAGTAATATAGTATCAGGCAGGTCACTCTACTTTATATCATTACACGGTCACAAGATAAATGGAGGGGATGATATCAAACACCAAAGAGTTTTGGTATTTTACTTAAAAGACAACGAGAAATATATATGCATCAATGTATCAGAATTAATATATGACAATTGCTCCATTCATAGCATAATATTCTAGAGCGCACCATATGGTAACATCGGCACGTGTCACCTGTCAGAATCAGCTGACCGGGCCCTCGCGATCGTGGGAACAGACTAGTACTTGTTTTCTAATTGTCACGATCCCCGTTTATTTAACTTTTTCCAAAACACTATTCAACGTTCACATGGCTTACTTATGATTTCACTGGCCTCACGATCAACATCTATATTCACAATACTCTCACAGTGACTTTTCACTGTACCAAAAGATTACTCTATTCTTAATAATATTTACTGTGAATGCACTCACTTGATCACTGAACTTTTCTTTATATTTATACTTCCTCTCACAGAGATATCACTGGCAATCACTTCACGTATATGATATTATTCAGCACACAATCATGTCATATATAAATCAGTAATCAAACTTCAGGCATATATATATCAATAGATCATAGAGATCAACACACAGGCATTTATATCGATAGATTATGGAGATCAACACACAGGCATTTATATCAATAGATTATAGAGATCAATCCACAGGCATTTATATCAATAGATTATAGAGATCAACCACAGGCATTTATATCAATAGATTATAGAGATCAATCCACAGGCATTTATATCAATAGATTATAGAGATCAATCCACAGGCATTTATATCAATAGATTATAGAGATCAACACACCAATATCTGGTTTACTACCAATATATATAATAATAATAATCACAGATCAATAATAATAGTCACAGTAAATTCTCTGATGAATCTTGGTGCTTGCACACACCCACACATAGATATATATGTAAACTGATACTGTGAGCGCTCTGGGCAGCCTCACCACATACTGTGCTCTCTGTGACTTAAACTCAAGTGAGACTTGCTCACGACATATAAAATATCCTGACAAGAATATATATAGCTAACTAAAGGGGAAATGGGAGGGTAACTGTAAACACCTACTTCACCTATCCTAGGATGACAGTTGGGTTGTAGCTCCTGGTCCAGGCTCTCGCCTCGTTCATCCAGAAACACAAGCCCCACGCCTTAGGATGTCGCGTCTCGCCGCTTCTGTACACAGCAGGTCCGTGCTCCTTCCTCTACAGTACGTCGCAGGGTTGAAGTCGGTCTCCTGGCCGTCAACTTTCCTCCCAACTACGGCAGCCAGCCTACGTCTCGGCGGTCGTCGTACGTTTCCCAATTAGTCCTTGTCACTGTACTCCCAGAGTAACTGCCTCTCACCACTACGAAGTCACTGTGAAGTTATCAGCCGTCCCGGACGACACACGCACAGCACCCGACTTCAGAGCACTTGAAGCTCACAACACTGTCAATTCCCTCGTCGTCTAGATATATCGCTAGGTATTTGGGAAGACTTCTCGACGTGCTTGCATCCAACTGTTGACTCGTAGGGTTCCACGAAGGTGGGGTTACTGTCAAACTTGACAGGATCGTCGATCACACGTTCAACCTGGTTGACAAGGCTGTCAACCCGGTTCACTCACGGTGGGTGGCCCGGCCACTAAGCTGTCTCTTATACTGGTGAACTGCCAACGACGACACACGTCGATGCCCGGCCCACTTCTTGCAACGCACCTGTCCCTGAGCACTTGTTGCTCAATATTCTGTCAATTCCTTATCTGAGCCACTTCTGGGTTGCAGGAAGACCTCACAGAGTGCGTGCCAACAACTGGAGACGCTTAAATCCACCGGAGTTCGGTAAATCCGTCACTCTGACAGGATGACCGATCGCGCGTCCTACCTCTCGGACGTGTCGTGAAAGACTGATATCGCCTGGCGCCAACACGGCTGGACTCCCCTGCCTATGTGACGTCACTTTTCCCAAAGTTGGTTTTCATTGGCTCCCAGTGCCATGTCGCTGACGGTGACCAATCTGGCGCCACTGACGTCACACAGTTTTGGCGGGAGAACAGACTTGCCAGCGCCATATTGGCTCCCTAAAGGGCCTATCCCACAGGCCAAAATACTACATTTTCTCAAATTTCTCGGCTCTTCGAGAATACTACTCTCTCCCACATATGTTCAATTGATGCCTGCAATGTAGAGAACGCTCGGGAATAGTGGACATGACTCTTACAGCAGGCGTGGGAGAATTAAAGGGGGGGAACACCGTCACAGTAGGGAATTAACTTTCTTTCTTTTGAGCATGAAGTTCGCTAATTCTGTAAATACCATATTCAATTTCAGTGGGTACCTTGCTTATGTTCTATAGTGACTCGGCAAGGTATGAGTACATTTTTGGACTACCTCATTTAGTTAGGAACCATTTAGTGGTTCACTTGTCTTTTGAAACTCAGTTTCAACTAATTAGTAGGATTTTCTTGCCTTTATCCTCCCACAGTGAGTACCAGGTACAAGATTTCCAGCGACCTTAATCATTTACCATCTTGAATTAACTTTAATTATTAATAATTCCACAGGATAGGTAACAGTTGCCACGTTTCCTGTTTCTGACATTCACCATATTCTCACAGTATATTCGTGTCTCATTTATTTGCCACTTTTTACAATGTTTCGTATCCACGCTTTCAAGGCAGATCCAGAAAGTGAAATTGGGAACTTACGTCATGCTAAGAGGGTCGAATTTAGAACTTTTGCACATGAGTATCAATTAGAAGTTCCCCCTGATGCCAACAAGTATGCCATACATAATATAATTTTAGATTATCTTTTGGATGAAGGGAAGATAGATTCTGATACTCACGAACAACATACCATTTCAGAGAAGCATAATTTGACGGCAATGAAACTCAAAATCGAGCTCGCAAAGCTCGAGATGCAGCAACAGCAAGCCGCCCTACAGCAACAACAGGAAGCAGCTGCAATCAGAGAGCGTGAAGCTGCCATCAGAAAGGAAGAACAAGAGCGTGCAGCTGCCATCCGGAAAGAAGAAAGTGAACGTGAGTTGGCCTTATACAAAGAGCGACTCGAGATGCAACGCGAACACGACAAACGACAGGCAGACTCAGTTCTAGACTATCATAGCAGAGAACTCGCGATGGACGCTACACACCAAACTCGACTCCAACATGCAGCAGCTAGTCTTCCTCCAAGTTTCAATGTCTCGCATGCAAGTAAGTTGATGCCCCCGTTCATAGAAACGGAGGTGGATGTTTTCTTCACTACTTTTGAGACCCTTGCTAATCAACTTAGTTGGCCTGACGACCAATGGGCTACCCTTTTCCGAGTACATTTAACAGGTAGAGCAGCCATCACACTCAGCACTTTGGCATCAGAAAACGACTACACCACCTTGTAGCAAGCTGTGTTGGACGCCTACCTTCTCTCCACCGAAAGCTATCAAGGAAAGTTCCGTGACTACGTAAAGGCAAGTACCACCACCTTCTTAGAATTTGCTAACACCAAATGGAGATATTTCATGAAATGGCTGGAGGCAGCACATATCTCTACTTTTCCAGAGCTTGTCAACCTCATATTGGTTGAAGAATTTTTGAGACGTGTACCTCCTCCTGTCCGCCTATACTTAGCAGACAAAGAAGAGACCGATTTGGTGAAGTGCGCGAAGTCAGCTGACACTTACAGCGTCATCCACCGGCTGACACCAGAACCTACCAGTAAGAAGTCTTGGTACAGTTACGAGAAAGCGAGCCCAGATCAAGGTACCTCTCAACTGTACTGCAGGTATTGTCGACTCTATGGACATACCATAGAAAAATGTGGTAAGTCCCAATCTAAAGGTAACCTAGAACCTCCTAAGCCCAAACCTACTCACCCTAAGTCCGGTAAGCCTGTAATGAATGTTGGTGTTCATGCTAATGATCTCTCTCTCTTTAGCAAGCATCTATATCCAGGAACTATCACTACCCACGGTTCAGATTCAGAGGGACGTTTTGGACTTAAGATCCTGCGGGACACAGCGGCTCTACAATCGATCGTCTTGAAATCAGCTGTGCCCAACGTCGCCTACACAGGAGAGACTGTATTCATCACTGACCTTACTGCTACTACTCCTTATCCTCTTGCCAGAGTTTACCTAGATTGTCCCTTCGTGACCGGTGAAGTCCAAGTCGCCGTCAGGGAAAAGCCTTTTCCCATGCCTGGAGTGCAACTTCTCCTGGGCAACGACTTGGCAGAAGACCAACAACCAAACAACCTGATCGTCAAGGACATATCCCAGGTGAGCAACTCTGTGTTGGATAACCCGATTTTTGAGCATGTTCCAGCAAAGGTTCAAGAGAGTGATGAAGGTTCTCCTCCTGTTATGGTGACCACCCGTGCTCAAGCTGCACGACCACAGCCAGCTGACTCTACTGCTACCGCTGTCCCTCAGGACCCTTCGAAACTACCCCCAAATCTGACCGCTTTGGAGTTCCGTAAGTTACAGAGAGATGATCTTACCTTGACACCATTATTCTTTCAGGCTGAGACCCAATCCGACAGTGTTCCTGGGTTCTTTATGGAGAACGAATTACTCTATCGCAGGTATAGACCCAGTAAACTGAAGGACGAGGACGATTGGGCAGACGTTGAACAACTAGTGATTCCTACCAGCCTGCGGCCCACGATTCTACACCTGGCCCACGGCGCATTGTCACACTACGGGTTCAACAAGACTTACCATGGAATTCGACAAGACTACTACTGGCCAGGTATGGTTAACGATGTAAAGAATCATGTCAAACTGTGCCACGTGTGTCAGTTAGCCGGGAAACCGAACGTTTCCATTCCCAGAGCACCACTGATACCCATCCAGGTGCCTGAGGAACCGTTCCACAGACTTATTATTGACTGTGTTGGTCCCTTGCCTCGGACCAGTGCAGGCAACGCCTATATCTTAACTATCCTGTGTCCTACCACCAGATTCCCATAGCAGTTCCAGTGAAAAACATTACGGCTGCTACAGTGGTGAAGAATTTATTGAAAATCTTCACCCAGTATGGATTTCCGAGGGAGATACAGAGCGACTGTGGCACCAACTTCACCAGTGATCTCTTCAAACGGACTCTGGAGGAGTTCAACATCAAACAGGTACTGTCCAGCCCCTATCATCCTGCTTCACAGGGTTCTCTCGAGCGTAGTCATCAGACTATCAAGGCACTCTTAAAAAAGTTTTGCAATGAGACCTCAAAGGATTGGGATAGGCAACTTGATCTCATTATGTGTATTTTCAGAAGTCTTCCCAACGAGTCACTAGGAGTATCTCCTTATGAGATGCTCTACGGACGTAAGTGCCGTACACCTCTCAAGGCTTTCAAGGATTCTCTACGTGATGCCACCTTCAGTGAGCATCAGAATGTGCCCCAGTATCTTCAAAACCTCCGACACATTCTAGAGAGGGTCCATTCCTTTGCTAGCAACAACCTACAGAAAGCCCAAGAGAGGATGAAGACTCGTTACGACCAGCACTGCCAAGTAAGGAAGTTTAAACCGGGAGACTTAGTTCTTGCCTATTTCCCTATCCCAGGTTCTCCTTTACAGAACAGGTTCTCAGGACCCTACCGTGTTAAGGAGTGCCGGAACAACTTCAACTACGTTCTCGAGACCCCCGATAGGCGGCGGAAGACCCAGCTGTGCCACATCAATCTGCTCAAGCTCTATCATGGGGTTCCTCCCACTGTGTTAACCAACTTTACCTCATTTACAGGTCCATACAGCCACAGTGAGACCTTCCCTGCTTCTCCTTCCGAAAACACTGACACTGAGACAGCGCTTTCTAATTCGGAAATCCTTACTGACCTTCACAATCATTTTCAGGACGATAATAGTGCTTCACTCATCAAACTCATCAGAGAACATCAGGAGTTGTTTCGAGATGATCCCCAAGAGTGTACTGTGACTCGGCACGACATCCAACTGCTACCTGACACCCAGCCGATTCGCCAACCGTTCTACAGAATCAGCCCTAGCAAAACGGAAGTCATGCGTGCTGAGGTACAGTATCTCTTGGACCATGGACTGGCTACCCCCTGTGAGTCCCCCTGGGCCTCACCATGCATCCTGGTACCCAAACCTCACGGCAAAATCCGTCTTTGCACGGATTATAGGAAATTAAACAGTGTCACCGTGAAGGATGCCTACCCATTACCTAGGATAGACGACATCCTTGATGCCATTGGTAATGCCCGCTACCTGTCCAGATGGACTTACTCAAGGGCTATTACCAGGTGAGCTTAACGGAGCGAGCTAAAGAACTGTCTGCCTTTATAACCCCTTTCGGGCTTTTCAGGTACAACCGCCTTCCCTTTGGACTCTGCAATGCCCCGGCCACCTTTCAGACAGCTGTCAACCGCGTCATCCAGGGCTTGGACAACACCTACGCCTATTTGGATGATATCGTTGTAGCATCCAACACCTGGAGCGAACACCTGCTCCAGCTACAACGATTGTTCTACAAGCTCCTGAAAGCCGGCCTCACCATCAATCTGGGCAAGTCCACCTTCGCGAAAGGTAAAGTGCGGTACCTGGGTCATGTTATAGGGAGTGGCAGCCTGGCTCCGTTAAATATCCACATTCAAGCAATCCAACAGTATCCACAGCCTACTACCAGGAAGGTATTCCTGGTATACCTACCTGGTCTTGCTTCCTATTACCGTAGGTTTGTGAAGAACTTTAGCACTGTTGCAACCCCCTTAATCACCTTAACCAGTCCCAAGCAATGGTATAATTGGACCAGGAAGCAAACCGTTGCCTTCGAACAACTCAAATTCCTCCTCTGTTCTAATCCTATTCTCGCCTCACCAGATATCAAGAAGCCTTTCATCCTCCATGTCGACGCCAGTGGTACCGGCATCAGAAGTGTCTTAATGCAGCAGCGAGGCGAGGAGGTTCTACCTGTGAGCTACTACAGTTGCAAGTTGAAGCCTCATCAGAAAAACTATAGCACTATAGAGAAGGAACTCCTCTCCATTGTCCTGAGCTTACAACACTTTGCACCATATCTGCACGGTGCTAGGTCCACTGCCATCTATTCGGACCACAACCCTCTAAGATTCCTACATCAACCCCAATTCAATAACCAACATCTGCTGCGATGGGCTTTATACCTTCAAGGCTTCAATCTGAAGATCTGTTATATTAAGGGGCCTGATAACATCATCGCTGACGCCCTCTCCAGAGTGCATGAGGTAGAGGCAGCTCCACCTCCCACTCTACCTCCCGTGAACGTGACTCCACCAGAACCACAGGCTTCGGGGGAGAGTTGTGACGATAATCTCTTCACAGAGATTTAGCCTGCTCCTTCTGCTAGAATCACATTCTACACAATATTCAAGATACGTTGTTCAGTGGCTTAAACGTATATATCAAGACCAGCCACGCACCTGCAAACTCCCCCTCCCCCCATTCCTGCACACCTGGTCAACCCACCAACTGCTACTCCCAGCCAAACTACCGACTTGTGGCCATCCTGCATTCTCATTGGCCGTTTAACAACACACCACTCCAGCTCCACGCCAATCACATTCCTCGCAAGCCAATGTCAGGACCGCCAGCAGTTCACCAGTCAGAATATATCTAGTGCTCTTGCTGTGAACACCTACTTGACCCACCTTGTGTGATCAAATAGAGGTTGATAGCTTGCGCATATATTCCCAGCACCATTTATCTTTGTATTCCTGTTAACGTAACCAGTTCCCCCCTTTTCAGTTTGTTATATATATTTTTATGTGTTTTACTTTTACATTATTTTAAATGCCAAGGAATTGTCTTTATTTTATTATGTTTTCTAGATTAAGTAGAGTGCATTTTTTATATTTGTGTTTTCGTGTATATTACCTTACCTTACCACAGATTATCAGACAAGCAGTCACTCTTTTTTTTTTCTTTTTTTTTATAACTTACATGTATGTGGCCCAGCATTGACATCTGCTATTTGGAAGACTGCCGACCACCATTTCCAACACGTTACCGTCACAATATATATATATATATATATATATATATATATATATATATATATATATATATAGTATATTTTGGTAGCAGTCTTTCCTGTAGACATATGTTATTAAATATGACCGAAAAAGTAAGATTAATAATTCTAACACGAATTTTCTCAATTTTCCTTATGTTTGTTTTTACTGATGACGGTAAATGAAAAATCAATTCTCCAAAATTCATTCTTTATTTCTTAGTCTGACGCGACACTTGAACGCGTTTCGTAATAACTAATTACATTTTCAAAGACTTTTAGTTTTCACACACAACTATAACCTGAAAGCACTAAACAGTTCTTTACTATGCTATGATTTAAACAGCTTTCATCTTTCATTTTATACCCGTGATTTGGGTGAGGTGATATGTTACAACAGTTTTAAATGAGGTGAACAAAACTTTCAACAAAGGACAGAACACGAAAACAATGGATATTAACTGGATATTAACTGGGTAAATTGAAGGTATGAATGGAAGTAACTGCGGAAGGGCCCATATTTCTTGATGCTTCTATATTGGAGCGGGGTCTTGAAGTGGGTAGAATATAGTTGTGCATTAATTGACTGTTGATTGCTGGTGTTGACTTCTTGATGTGTAGTGCCTCGCAGATGTCAAGCCGCCTGCTATCGCTGTACCTATCGATGATTTCTGTGTTATTTGTTAAGATTTCTCTGGTGATGGTTTGGTTGTGGGAAGAGAGTATATGTTCCTTAATGGAGCCCTGTTGCTTATGCATCGTTAAACGCCTGGAAAGAGATGTTGTTGTCTTGCCTATATACTGAGTTTTTTGGGGCTTACAGTCCCCAAGTGGACATTTAAAGGCATAGACGACGTTTGTCTCTTTTAGGGCGTTCTGCTCCGTGTCTGGAGAGTTTTTCATTAGTAGGCTGGCTGTTTTTTTGGTTTTATAGTAAATCGTTAGTTGTATCTTCTGATTTTTGTCTGTAGGGATAACATTTCTATTAACAATATCTTTCAGGACCCTTTCCTCCGTTTTATGAGCGGTGGAGAAGAAGTTCCTGTAAAATAGTCTAATAGGGGGTATAGGTGTTGTATTAGTTGTTTCTTCAGAGGTTGCATGGCGTTCTACTTTCCTTCTTATGATGTCTTCAATGAAACCATTGGAGAAGCCGTTGTTGACTAGGACCTGCCTTACCCTACAGAGTTCTTCGTCGACTTGCTTCCATTCTGAGCTGTGGCTGAGAGCACGGTCGACATAAGCGTTAACAACACTCCTCTTGTACCTATCTGGGCAGTCACTGTTGGCATTTAGGCACATTCCTATGTTTGTTTCCTTAGTGTAGACTGCAGTGTGGAAACCTCCGCTCCTTTCCATGACTGTTACATCTAGAAAGGGCAGCTTCCCATCCTTCTCCATCTCGTAAGTGAAACGTAACACAGAATTCTGCTCAAACGCTTCTTTCAGCTCCTGCAGATGTCTGACATCAGGTACCTGTGTAAAAATGTCGTCAACATACCTGCAGTATATGGCCGGTTTCAAGTTTAAGTCGACTAAGACTTTTTCCTCGATAGTACCCATGTAGAAGTTTGCAAACAGGACGCCTAGGGGAGAACCCATGGCGACCCCATCTACTTGCTTATACATGTGCCCATCCGGGCTCAAGAAGGGTGCCTCCTTAGTACAAGCTTGGAGTAGTTTCCTCAGGATATTTTCTGGCATGTCAAGGGGAGTACAGGCCGGGTCTCGATACACTCGGTCCACTATCATCCCGATTGTTTCATCCACAGGTACGTTGGTGAACAGTGATTCTACGTCCAACGAGGCTCTTATCCCTGTAGCCCGTGTTCCCCGCAGTAAGTCAACAAATTCCTTCGGGGATTTCAGGCTGAAGTTGCACGGGACATAAGGAGTCAGTAAGCCGTTGAGTCGTTTCGCCAGTCTGTACGTGGGTGGGGTATCTGGCTGATAATTGGCCGAAGTGGGTTTCCAGGCTTATGCGTCTTGACGTTTCCATACGCATATCCAGGTTTATATTCTCCAATAATCTTTGGCAGGTGGAGTCCGGATTTCTTGGCATTCACAGTTTCAATCAACTTGTTGACCTTTGTTTTCAATTCGGCTGTAGTGTCCTTCGTTACCCTTTGGAATTTAGTTTTTGGTCAGAGAGTATGCTGTTCATTTTCGCCATTTTCTGGCGAAAATGAATTTAAGGAATTTAGTTTGGTCAGAGAGTATGCTGTTCATTTTCGCCATTTTCTGGCGAAAATGAACAGCATACTCTCTGACCAAACTAAATTCCAAAGGGTACCGAAGGACACTACAGCCGAATTTAACATATATATTATATATATATATATATAATATTATATATATATATTATATATATAATATATATATATATATATATATATATCTATACATATATATATATAAACTGAAAATTCACACCCCAGAGTGACTCGAACCCATTCCGCCAGGATCACTATGCAACTGGTGTACACGACCCCTTATCCACTCCACTCGACCTCACGACTGGACAAAAGCTGATGGTAGCCTGGCTATTTCCCCATCAGCCGGCCGGCACT
>WNGS01144555.1:0-13842 GCA_020271785.1 Procambarus virginalis
GTCAAGCAACGACTGCACACTCGTCACGTTGGGAAATCTGCAAATGGGACAGTCCCTCCTCCACAGCATTCACAGAACTAGAATTATTGAGAATGAGATTAGTTGGGTCCCCAGAACAATCATCCCCTCCCTCACTGGAAATGGAAACATTGGTTAGTGCAATGGGCCTGGGGCCCTGGAACTTCTTCAGCCGATTCACGTGTACGAGCATTACCTGTTTACGCTTATCAGAGTGTCTCACTTTGTACGTGAGGTCCCAGTCTTTTCTGTCACATGTAGGGGCCCTCGTACTTGTGGGACATAGTGCTCCCCAGTCGAGGCTTTAGTACCAGGACAGGGTCACCGGGCTGAAATACCCGCAACTTAGCCTTGGCATCGTTCCGTTCTTTCATATTCTCTGGGCCTTCCAAGATACTTTAGTGCCGCAGCCTTGCAGTCCTTGAGTCTCTGGTGGTGTTGCGCAAAGAAAGCCGAACCTTCGGTTAACGTTACGTTCCCTAACAGATTCTCCTGTAACATTTGCAAGGGTCCACGAACTTTATGGCCAAAGACTAACTCAAAAGGAGAACAACCCAGTGAACTTTGCAACCCCTCCCTAGCAGCAAACAAAACATACGGCAAGTTCTCGTCCCAGAAGGTATGGGAACTCTCGCACGATGTCTTCAACATCTGCTTCAGAGTTAGATGGAACCTTTCAATGACCCCCTGACTCTGTGGATGGTATGGGCTGGAAACCTTATGAGTTATTCCATGGTCCTTACAAAATTGTTCAAAATATCAGACTTAAAGTTAGTACCATTGTCAGTCTGTACAACCCGAGGCAGTCCAAAAGTGGAAAAAAATTGCAACATACGAGCAACAACAGTCTTTGCTCGGATGTTCCTTACAGCAAAAGCCTCTGGGTAACGAGTCGTGATACACATCATCGTAATTAGTAAATATTACCAGACTTAGTTCTAGGTAATGGACCAACACAGTCCATTACCACATGAGGAAATGGTTCCTCCGGCACGACAATAGGCTTAAGAGGAGCTTTAGGTGGAGTCTGGTTTGGTTTCCCAACAAGTTGACAAGCAATACATGCATTACAAAATTTTGCCACATCGCTTTTCAGCTTGGGCCAGAAAAAATACTTGCAGATTTTGTGATAGGTAATATTAATGCCTTGATGTCCCCCATAGGATCATCATGGGCAGCTGACAAAACTCTTTCTCTATAGCAGGTCGGCAACATAACCTGGTGGACTACCTCCCACTCATTTGACAAGGGAGCACTCTGAGGTCTCCATTTTCTCATCAAAATCCGATCATTGTAGTAGTACCCAGTTGCTGCGTCTACAATTCCTCCCTAGAGACGGCTGTCTCGTGACAATCTGCAAGACTGGGGTCAGCTTTTGTAACTCACTCAAGGAGGCATCCAGGCCTTGGTCAGATGCCATTGGCCGAGGCTCAACAGTGTTCTCCTCCACCTCCCCACTACTCTCGGTAGGCGGCGGTGGCAGGCTCTCCACAATGTCCTCGGCCCCGTCATCGAGTCGGGCCATGAATGTGTCCGCAAGGTCCACTGGGCTTTCACCACTCGGAAGGTCCCTCGTGTCCTTGGGATTTACCACCTTGGCAAGCACAGGGCTGCCCTTACATTTAAGTCCCATAGACCTAGGGTACACCACGCAAGGCAAACCTTGGGGTAGGCAACATAACAGGCAGTCTGGAGTCCCCTACCTTATCCCCGGCTAAATCATTACCCAATATTACATCAACATTAGGGAAAGGTAGGTACGAAGTGACTCCGACTGTACAAATACCCTTGTGGAAATCAGATTCCAGGGTAACCTTACGGAGGGGTACTGCTCGAGTATCACTAGTGACACCCTCGACCAGTACCACCTCTCCAGTGTCGAGAGTATTGGCACCTTGCAAAGCACTCTCTAAAAAAAGTCTGGATGGCACCGGTGTCTCGGAAGATCACCACGTCCCTCCAGGAAGAAACCCTCAGACAAAAGTAGTCTCCCTTTCGATAAGAATGGGGTAAGCAGGTCCAACCACTGTGGGTTGGAAGTCTTACTCCCTAACCCTTCAGAAGGCCTCAAGCCCTGTGTCACAACGAGAGCATTGGGTCTTTTTTCCGGGTACAGTTGCCAACAACGGCTAATATTGTGGGTTGAACTTTTACAATGACCACAGAAACGTCGGGGAGAAGAGACATTACTAACCGAATTACCCTTCGGTTCACTCTTTAGTGTCGTGGGGCTAGACAATTTAACAGGGTTAGTTATGTCTGAAACAGAAGGTGCATTAGGTAAAGGTTTAGAATGAGCTGGTCTGGACTGGCTGTGGGTATAAGTTTTGCTACTCTGTGGGGTAAAATTATTTTATGGGCCTTTTGCCCGCCAACTGGTAGTTTTCTGCCATCTTGGCCAAATCCCCTATTTTAGAATTTAACTCTACCCTTCCTCTTAAGTACTGAGCTACCATGTCTGGCATACTATCTATAAATTGTTCCTTTAAAACTAGGTCTTTCAATGCCTCGAATGTTTCGGCTTTAGCCGAGCGAATCCATTTATCAAACAGCCTACTTTGATCAGTCGCGAATTCCGTGAACGGTTGGTTGTGTGTAGGCCTAAGGTTGCGATAAGCTTGGCGGTGAGCTTCAGGAGTAATTTCATACGCCCTCAAAATTCGTTCCCTGACTTTATCATATTCAAAACACTCGTCGTCAGGCATATTAATAAAAATATCTTGGGCTTTACCCCTGAGTCTTCCCTGTAGGATTTTCACCCACTCTTCCTTTGGCCAGGTCATGGACAGGGCCAATCTCTGAAAATGGTTGAAAAACCTTTCAGGATCCGACTCTGAAAATTCAGGCAAGTTATGCTTCTTCTCATAATGCCTGGGGTTGAATCCCCGGCAGGTGGAGGTCTAGGGGCAGTCGCTCTAATTCTAGCCTCCTCGGTTTTGAGTCTTTGCTCCTCTAATTTTATTTTGCTAACTCTAGAGCTAACTCTCTCTCTGTATGAGCTGCACTTTCTGCTTGGCTAGGCTGGCATAAAGGAGTATCATCTGCCAATAGTCCTTCATCGATACAATGTTGTACTATTTCATTCAACAAGATCCACTTTTTATTTGCGGCATTTAATTCTAGACCAAATTCCTTGCCTAACAATACTAAATTAGACTTGGTAAGTTTCTTTATTTCCACCAATGAAGGCTCCTCTGCCAGTCTCTGCATTTCGGATGACATCACTAAAATTTTAGCTCCTAGCCACAGAAAAAATTAAAAATTAAAATTGGAAAAAAAAACAAAAATTGCACGGCCCCTAACACAAGGCCACACTAACCTTAATCGTGAAGAGATCCAGCTGGGTGTCCAGTCAATGCAATGAATGTCCTACGCCAGATGAGCTGGACCCTAGGCTAGCACACAACCGTTCTGCGGAAACAAGAATTTTTTAGTTTTGGCATTCAAAGATCTAATTTTTTACAATAATACAGTTCTTCCCGGACTGGCCAACCACTTGTTATAAAAATGGTGGGCTTGCTATGGGGGAACTGGTACTATTAAGGGGTAAGGGTAAGTAGAATACAGAGGTATCAAAAAATGGGAGAACTAAAAGGCCCGGCCCCCAAAGTAAAATATCCACAATAATAAATGCTTGCTACTAAACCCGGTTAGTCTAGGAATAGATTATTGTACTCCCACACAGGAAAAAAGGATACTCTGTTCAAACTTACTTATTTATTAACCCCTTAACACCCCCCATACACAATCACACCAATAACAATTTAATACT
Source organism: Procambarus virginalis (assembly GCA_020271785.1). Classification (NCBI taxonomy): domain Eukaryota; kingdom Metazoa; phylum Arthropoda; class Malacostraca; order Decapoda; family Cambaridae; genus Procambarus; species Procambarus virginalis. The sequence continues at coordinate 3,791 of WNGS01144555.1, forward strand.
AACTTTACCACACAATCTTACGTTAAAAGCCTTGGTCCACATAGGCAGGATACAAGGTTTTACACTGAAAGCAAGCTAGGGTAAAGCTCTACTATAAAACACTTGAGGTAGTCAGCTTAGGGTAGGGGACCACGTGTTTACACTGGGACCCCCGTTAGCATAACAGGTAAGATAAACACTTAAAACACTTACTACACCCCAGGTATACTACTCTACACATAGAACGATGGGTATGCCAGACATATACAAAAATGAGTTATGGAGTACTTAACCAAACTAAGTCACAGAAATAAAGAATTAAGAAGAAGAAAAGGAACACGTCCAAGCACCACAGTCAGCCAGCAGAGAAGGGCGAGCAAGCCTCTCGTCTCCTCCTCCGTGGGATAATGCTGCCGGCAGACTGTTCAACTAATCATACCGGCGCCCGATACAAAGTTTACTCAGGTTACTTTACAAATGATTAGACAGTATTAGTAAACATAGTTGGTGCCTATTTTATTATTTAATAATCAACCCCAAGCTCAATCTTCAATACTCTTCGAGAGACAAGACTAGTCTTACGACTGGCAGGGAAGATACGACAAATGCAACTCGCAAATGCAACTCGCGATGCGTGTTTACTATATGGTATTTTAATAAGCTCAAATTTTGGCCTCTGGTTTCCCTCTAAAGAACCCAGAGTCGTAACAATTGCCAAACAGAATATAAAAAGTTTTGTCAATGTTAAGGGTGGGTTTGTTAGCAGTTAGCCAAAGATGGACTTTCTCTAGCTCAGTATTCACTGTGGCATTTAGTTGTGTCGTCAGCAAATAGAATTGGTTTGAGGTGTTGGGAGGCATTTGGAAGGTCATTAATGTAGATGAGAAAGAGGAGAGGGCCAAGTATGCTGCCCTGAGGAACACCAATGTTGATGGGTAGGGTGGGAGAAATTGAATTATTCACAGAAACATACTGGAGCCTGTCAGTAAGGTAGGATTTGAGGTATTGCAGGGAGTGTCCTCTGACTCCATAATGATGTAATTTAAGAAGAAGGTTTTGGTGGTTGACAGTGTCAAAAGCCTTTCGCAGGTCCACAAATAACCCAACAGGGAACTCATTTTTATCAAGAGCTGTATGAATCAAGTTAATCATACTAATAAGTGCATCATTAGTGCTTTTTTTGGGTCTGAAGCCATATTGGCAAGAGCTAAGTATATTGTGTTTGGCTAGATAAGAGTAAAGCTGCTTGTAGATTAATTTCTCAAACATTTTTGACAGGTTAGGCAGGATTGATATAGGTCTGTAGTTGTTAACATCTGTGAGATCACCACATTTGTGGACAGGGTTACTCTCGCTTTTTTTAGAATATCTGGAAAGGTTTGGAGTTCAAGTGACTTGTTGAAGAGCAATGCAATTGCAGGGGCTAAAGTTCTGGAGGCTTTTTTGTAAATTAAAGTTGGTATTTCCTCAAGGGCACTAGACTTGGTTTTAAGGGAAAGGATTATCTCATTGACTTCAGTGGAATTAATAGGCTTTAAGTACAGAGACTGTCGATAGTTACCTGTAAGATAGTCGTTAACACAAGTACTGGAGGATGGAATATCGTTCGCAAGGGATGAACCAATAGAAGAGAAGAACCTATTGAACTCAATAGCAGAATCAGAGGCTGAAAGCTGACCATCGTTATTGGACAGGAGTGTATGTTTGTTATTTAGAATCTTCTTTGATCCCAATATTTGTGAAATTGTGCTCCAAGTTTTTTAATGTTTCTCCTTATTTGGGTAAATTTATCCTCGAAGTATTTAGTTTTAGCTCGTCTAATTATCTTAGATAGCAATAACGAGTAATTCTTTGAGAATTCTTTGGAGACAATACCTAATCTATACTTCTTCTCAAGGTCATGTTTTTATTAATGGATTTAAGTATTCCCTTTGTTAGCCAGGGATTGTTAAGCCTTTTGGTTGTGACTTGTTTTGTAAGCATAGGACAGTGGGTGTTATAAAGGCTAAGAGTTTTTTGAAGAAAAGATTGCACTGCTAGGTTGATGTCCCCTATGTTACCTAACTCGGACTCCCAATTGACATTATCAGCAGCAGTTATAAAATTGGCTAATGCAGTTTCATTGTGCAGCCTAAAACTTAGCTTCCTTGTTCTAGAGGTGGTTTGCTAATGTTAGTTAAGAGAAATGTGGGGTAATGGTCTGTAGTGCTATCGGTGATTATACCTGAAGTAAGTGGAGAGGTTAAGTTTGTCCAGATGTGATCTAGAGACGTGGCAGTACTATCAGTGATTCTAGTAGGTCTAGTGATTAAGGGTATGAGGAAGCAGGAATTCATACAGTTAAGGAAGCTAACAGTAGTAGGGTGTTCAGGCTCGCAGAAGTCAATATTAAAGTCCCCTGCGATAATTAGATGGTTTTTGTTCAGTCTGTTATCGAGTATTAGGTTTCTGAGGTTTGAGTTGAATTCGGATACATCAGTGTTAGGAATTCTATAGACTGCACCCACAGACAGGACAGACTCGGCACACTTGACTCTGAAGCTAGCGAAGATATACTCCCCACAGAAGTCTCTAGTTCTAATTTCTTTTAAGCATGTAAGTTCATGGTGGTAGTAAAGAGCAATACCACCACCTCTCTGAATTTGACGACAGTTGTGAATTGCCGAGTAGTTAGGCATGTTAAAGAGTTGAGTAGTGTCCTCTTTCAACCACGTTTCAGTAAGTATAATAAAAGAGAATTTGTTGTCAACAGTTTCAATCAAGGCACTAACATCATCGAAATGTTTACCTAGGGATCTAACATTGAGGTTGATTACAGAGATATTGTGATTATGAGTTAATACATTGTTAACATCTTGTGCTGCAAAATAACTGCAATTTAGATCATTAAAATGATGATACCTTACCTTACCTTGAGGTGCTTCCGGGGCTTATCGTCCCCGCGGCCCGGTCATCGACCAGGCCTCCTGGTTGCTGGACTGATCAACCAGGCTGTTGGACGCGGCTGCTCGCAGCCTGACGTATGAGTCACAGCCTGGTTGATCAGGTATCCTTTGGAGGTGCTTATCCAGTTCTCTCTTGAACACTGTGAGGGGTTTGCCAGTTATGTCCCTTATGTGTAGTGGAAGCGTGTTGAACAGTCTCGGGCCTCTGATGTTGATAGAGTTCTCTCTCAGAGTACCAGTTGCACCTCTGCTTTTCAACGGGGGTATTCTGCACATCCTGCCATGTCTTCTGGTCTCAGGTGATGTTATTTCTGTGTGCAGGTTTGGGACCAGCCCCTCTAATATTTTCCACGTGTAAATTATTATGTATCTCTCCCGCCTGCGCTCAAGGGAATACAGATTTAGGCTCTTTAGTCGGTCCCAATAGTTTAGATGTTTTACCGAGTGGATTCTAGCAGTAAAGGATCTCTGCACGCTCTCCAGGTCAGCAATTTCACCAGCAGTGAAATGGGATGATTGTCATAGATAGTGGATAAGAGGTTTAGTTCAGGGTCTATACTTGACTGCATAAAGAGGCTGGTTGCAGGAAAACAAGGCAGTTGTGGCAAATACCAAGTCGAATTAAGCTATAAGTGGGGAAAAAATATATAAACAATACTATACAAAACAAACACAAAATGAACAACAAAGAAAAAATGAGGTAGCTAACAAGGGTCTTACAAGGGTACAATGGAGTAAGGGAGTATGGTGAGGCTAGGCAACCTAGGTAGTAAATGAACTCAGAGAAAAAACATATAAACATAGACAACATATTAGTTGTCTCTTCAGAGGTTGCATGGCGTTTCACTTTCCTTCTTATGATGTCTTCAATGAAACCATTGGAGAAGCCGTTGTTGACTTGGACCTGCCTTACCCTACAGAGTTCTTCGTCGACTTGCTTCCATTCTGAGCTGTGGCTGAGAGCACGGTCGACATAAGCGTTAACAACACTCCTCTTGTACCTGTCTGGGCAGTCACTGTTGGCCTTTAGGCACATTCCTATGTTTGTTTCCTTAGTGTAGACTGCAGTGTGGAAACCTCCGCTCCTTTCCATGACTGTTACATCTAGAAAGCGCAACACAGAATTCTGCTCAAACGCCTCCTTCAGCTCCTGCAGATGTCTGACATCAGGTACCTGTGTAAAAATGTCGTCAACATACCTGCAGTATATGGCCGGTTTCAAGTTCAAGTCGACTAAGACTTTTTTCTCGATAGTACCCATGTAAAAGTTCGCAAACAGGACACCTAGGGGAGAACCCATGGCGACCCCATCTACTTGCTTATACATGTGCCCATCCGGGCTCAAGAAGGGTGCCTCTTTAGTACAAGCTTGGAGTAGTTTCCTCGGCTTCTCCAATGGTTTCATTGAAGACATCATAAGAAGGAAAGTGAAACGCCATGCAACCTCTGAAGAGACAACTAATACAACACCTATACCCCCTATTAGACTATTTTACAGGAACTTCTTTTCCACAGCTCATAAAACGGAGGAAAGGGTCCTGAAAGATATTGTTAATAGAAATGTTATCCTTACAGACAAAAATCAGAAGATACAACTAACGATTTACTATAAAACCAAGAAAACGACCAGCCTACTCATGAGAAACTCTCCAGACACGGAGCAGAACGCTCTAAAAGAGACAAACGTCGTCTATGCCTTCAAATGCCCACTTGGGGACTGTAAGCCTCAAAAAACTCAGTATATAGGCAAGACAACAACATCTCTTTCCAGGCGTTTAACGATGCATAAGCAACAAGGCTTCATTAAGGAACATATATTCTCTTCCCACAACCAAACCATGACCAGAGAAATCTTAGCAAACAACACAGAAATCATTGATAGATACAGCGACAGCAGGCGGCTTGACATCTGCGAGGCACTACACATCAAGAAGTCAACACCAGCAATCAAGAGCCAATTAACGCACAACTATATTCTACTCACTTCAAGACTCCGCTCCAATATAGAAACATCAAGAAATATGGGCCAATAGGCCTTCTGCAGTTCTATCTTTACCCAACTTCTATCTATACCTATTGTTTTGTACCCCACTATGCTGTACCCCGTATTGTATATCATCACCTCACCCAAATGCAGGTATAAGAGCCAATATTGTTTCAGTCATAAGTTCAGTCATAAGTTGTGTGTGTGGATAAACTAAAGTCTTTGAAAATGTAATAAGTTTTACGAAACGAGCTCAAGTGTCGCATCAGACTAGAAATAAAAATGAATTTTGGAGAATTGATTTTTCATTTACCGTCACCAGTAAAAAGAAACATAAGGAAAATCGAGAAAATTCGTGTTAGAATTATTAATCTCACTTTTTCGGTCATATTTAATAATATATATATATATATATATATATATATATATATATATATATATATATATATATATATATATATATATATATATATATATATATATACTGCCCGACAGGTACAAGAGGATGTTGTTAACGCCTATGTCGACCGTGCTCTCAGTCACAGCTCAGGATGGAAGCAAGTCGATGATATGAAGAACTCTGTAGGATAAGGCAGGTCTTAGTCAACAACGGCTTCTCCAATGGTTTCGTTGAAGACATCATAAGAAGGAAGGTGAAACGCCATGCAACCTCTGAAGAGACAACTAACACAACACCTGTACCCCCTATTAGACTATTTTACAGGAACTTCTTTTCGACAACTCATAAAACGGAGGAAAAGGTCCTCCAAATATCCCCAGTTTGCTAACTGTAGGTAGTAACTGAGTGATTGTAACCTATCCACCGCTGTCCACTGGATGGGAGGCGGTGTGCAGGACAAACATATAAATTTTGACACTAGCTCTCCACATATGTCAGTTGCTTAATTTAGAACCTGTACTTGAGGTCGATCTCGAACCCATTGTTGATGTGACGACTTATATTGAATTTTGTAACTAGCTCATCAAGATTGTAACTTGCTTAGCTAAATGAATTGTGGGGTTCAGTCCCTGAGCCCATTATGACGCCTCTGTAACCCTTTCCACTACCGCCCACAAGATGGGTATGGGGTGCATAATAAATGAACTAAACTAAAACTAAACTAAGGTCCTGAAAGATATTGTTAATAGAAACGTTATCACTACAGACAAAAATCAGAAGATACAACTGACGATTTACTATAAAACCAAGAAAACTGCCAACCTACTCATGAGAAACTCTCCAGACATAAAGCAGAACGCTTTGAAAGAGACCAATGTCGTCTATGCCTTCAAATGCCCTCTTGGGGACTGTAAGCCTCAAAGAACTCAGTATATAGGCAAGACAACAACATCTCTTTCCTGGCGATTAACGATGCATAAGCAACAGGGCTCTATCAAGGAACATATAATCTCTTCCCACAACCAGACCATCACCAGAAAAGTCTTAACAAAAAACATGGAAATCATCGATAGATACAGCGATAGCATGCGGCTAGATATCTGCGAGGCACTACACATTAAGAAGTCAACACCAGCAATCAGCAGCCAATTAACGCACAATTATATTCTACCCACTTCAAGACTCCGCTCCAATATAGAAGCATCAAGAAGTATGGGCCAATAGGCCCTATGCAGTTACTGTACTTCTATTCTTCCCTTTAGCCCATTGTTTCGTGTTCTGTGTTGTGTTGAAAGTTTGTTTTCATCTCATCCAAAACCATTGTAACATGTCACCTCACCCAAATGCAGGTATAAAAAAGAAAGTCAAAGCTGTTTAAACTGTGTTCAGTTATAGCTGTGTGTGTGTAAACTAAAGTCTTTGAAAATGTAATAAGTTTATTTATTTTTATTTATTTATGCATATACAAGAAGGTACATTGGGAATGTGTGGATACATAAAATGGTAATTACAGTCTTGTAAAGCCACTAGTACGCGCAGCGTTTCGGGCAGGTCCTTAATCTAAGAAAATTTTAAGTAGGTAAATACTTGCAAAATTTATAAAAAAATGATAACAGGTACATGGCAAGAAAAAAAATTAGAGAAAATTGTAGGCACAGTGTATTAAAGCACATAGGCAGCTAAGATTGATTGCAATGACAGCTTGAATGGTAGTTGACAAAAATTGGTAGGCACAAAACAGCATATGGCTAGCACATAAAAGAAGACAGCAATGAACTCAATGATAAGGTTGGTAGGGTTAAATACATAAAAATTAGGAGATTAGGAGATTGGGTAACACTAGGTACAGAGCAAATTTAAAGCTCAGTGTAGGAAACTAAGAAGATGAAATCAGGTACTTTTTGGTTTTGTTTTTAAATAAGGCAAAACTTTTACAGTTTTTCAATTCACTAGGGAGTGAGTTCCATAGACTAGGTCCCTTAATTTGCATAGAGTGTTTACACAGATTAAGTTTGACCCTGGGGATATCAAAGAGATATTTATTTCTGGTGTGGTGATAATGGGTCCTATTACATCCATCCAGGGAGAGTTTCAGAGCATGGTTTGCATTTAAAAACAGGGTTTTGTAAATGTAGTTGACACAAGAGAATGTGTGGAGGGAGTTAATATTTAGCAAGTTTAGAGATTTAAACAAGGGAGCTGAATGTTGTCTAAAAGCTGAGTTAGTTATTATTCTGATAGCAGATTTTTGCTGCGTGATGATGGGCTTAAGGTGGTTTGCAGTGGTAGACCCCCATGCACAGATACCATAATTAAGATAGGGGTAGATTAGTGCATAATATAGTGAGAGGAGAGCGGAGTTAGGAACATAATATCTGATTTTGGAGAGTATACCCACTGTCTTAGAGACTTTCTTCGTTATGTGTTGAATGTGGGTGCTGAAGTTGAGTCTCTTGTCTAGGAATAGGCCAAGAAACTTGCCATCATTTTTATTACTGATGTTAATATTGTCTATCTGTAGCTGAATTGCATTTGATGATTTACTTCCAAATAAGATGTAGTAAGTCTTTTCGATGTTTAATGTTAGTTTGTTCGTTGACATCCAGAAGTGGACTTTTTTTAATTCACTATTCATAACATTATTTAGTGTATGTGGGTTGAGGTCTGAATAGATAAGGGTAGTATCATCAGCAAACAATATAGGTTTGAGAATATTAGAGACATTAGGCAGATCATTTATATATATAAGAAATAGAAGAGGTCCTAAGATACTGCCCTGTGGCACTCCAACGGTAATTGGTAGAGTGGAAGAAGTTGTATCATTGATGGTTACATATTGGTGTCTGTCACTAAGATAGGATCGGATGTAGTCAAGGGCAAGGCCACGGATTCCATAATGCTGAAGTTTAAGTAAGAGGTAGTTGTGATTAACAGTATCAAAGGCTTTTCTTAGGCCAATGAAGAGTCCAATTGGAAACTCATTTTTGTCAAGGGCTGCTTGCTCCGGGCTTGCAAGCGCTGCTTGCTCCGGGCTCAAGGGTTTTTTTTGTTTGTATCCCCACTGGATTTTGAAGAAGCCATAAACAGTATGCCTATGCACTCCGCACCAGGCCCGGATTCTTGGAACTCCATATTCATCAAGAACTGTAAAAAACCACTATCGCAGGCCCTTCACATTCTGTGGAGACAAAGCCTAGATACTGGCGTTATTCCTGATATACTAAAAACAGCAGAGATAGCACCACTTCATAAAGGAGGAAATAAGGCAGAGGCAAAAAATTACAGACCGATAGCACTAACATCGCACATCATAAAAATTTTTGAGAGAGTGCTAAGAAGCAAGATCACAAAATACATGGAATCACAGCATCTCCATAACCCCGGACAACATGGTTTCAGAACAGGGCGCTCTTGCCTGTCGCAGTTGCTGGACCACTATGATATGGCATTAGATGCTATGGAAGACAAACAAAACGCTGATGTAATTTACACAAATTTTGCAAAAGCTTTTGATAAATGTGATCATGGTGTTATTGCCCATAAAATGCGCTCAAAAGGAATTACCGGAAAAGTAGGCAGATGGATCTACAATTTCCTGACCAACAGAACCCAATGTGTAATAGTCAACAAAATAAAATCCAACCCGTCAACCGTTAAGAGCTCAGTCCCCCAGGGTACTGTGCTTGCTCCAGTACTTTTTCTCATCCTTATATCGGACATAGACAAGAACACAACCTATAGCACTGTATCATCCTTTGCAGATGACACTAGGATCTTCATGAGAGTAGGCAACATAGAGGACACGGCGAACCTCCAGTCAGATGTAGATCAGGTCTTTCTATGGGCTACAGAAAATAATATGGTGTTTAACGAAGACAAGTTCCAGCTCATGCGCTATGGAAAAAATGAAAATATAAAAACGGAACCACGTACAAAACTCAGGCAAATCATAACATAGAACGAAAAGGCAATGTAAAGGATCTGGGTGTACTCATGTCGGAAGACCTTACCTTTAAAGAACACAATAAAGTAGCCGTCACAACTGCAAGAAAAATGACAGGTTGGATAACAAGAACTTTTCACACTAGAGATGCTATACCGATGATGACACTTTTCAAAACGCTTGTGCTCTCTAGAGTGGAGTACTGCTGCACAATGACAGCCCCTTTCACTGCGGGTGAAATTGCTGACCTGGAGAGCGTGCAGAGATCCTTTACTGCTAGAATCCACTCGGTAAAACATCTAAACTATTGGGACCGACTAAAGAGCCTAAATCTGTATTCCCTTGAGCGCAGGCGGGAGAGATACATAATAATTTACACGTGGAAAATATTAGAGGGGCTGGTCCCAAACCTGCACACAGAAATAACATCACATGAGACCAGAAGACATGGCAGGATGTGCAGAATACCCCCGTTGAAAAGCAGAGGTGCAACTGGTACTCTGAGAGAGAACTCTATCAACATCAGAGGCCCGAGACTGTTCAACACGCTTCCACTACACATAAGGGACATAACTGGCAAACCCCTCACAGTGTTCAAGAGAGAACTGGATAAGCACCTCCAAAGGATACCTGATCAACCAGGCTGTGACTCATACGTCAGGCTGCGAGCAGCCGCGTCCAACAGCCTGGTTGATCAGTCCAGCAACCAGGAGGCCTGGTCGATGACCGGGCCGCGGGGACGATAAGCCCCGGAAGCACCTCAAGGTATCCTCAAGGTAGGGCTGAGTAGATTACGTCAAG
>WNGS01144575.1:0-16145 GCA_020271785.1 Procambarus virginalis
TGTAGCATTTTTTGTCCCTAATTGAAAATTGACATAATTTGGGTGGAAGTATCTACACCCTGTTCCAAAACGGCATGTACCCCTCGCCAACATGTTCCTGCATTTTCGAGGATGCAGAAAATGGCATTTTGTTCCTAATTTTCATATTGGCATATTCCTTTAGCGTAGAATTTGCAAATGTGTTCCGGTTTTGCGTTTTTCAAGGTATTTATATCTGTGTCTGTCTTGTCTACCTCTTTATTGGAGCCATCTCCGCTTTTCGTCCCAATTCCTTCATTTATGCACTCTGTCTCACTGTTGCTCACATCGTTTATATTACCTGACTCTGCAATAGTGCTGCTATTATGTACTACAATACCCTCTTCCTCCACATTACTGCTGCGGTTCTCTAAACTATCTGTTCCTGGGTTTTGGTCGTTAACCAATGTTGTCTTTTCCCAGTCTGCATATATCACTGGTAGCTTGTCTGTGAATGGTAATCTCTGTGACTCGGGAATGTTTTTCATCATTTAGTTATGTTCTCTAACATTAATCTGTCATCTTTGCAGACCCATAATTCCTTGCCTTTTTGTGCATCCTGGAGATACTTCTGTACAGCCCAGGTGAAATCTCATGTTACAGATGCAACACGTTACGCCTACATTACGTTTTCCCAGTACTCCCGAGCACTCGCCACACCTCTCCATTTTCTGATGTATTATTGTATTTGTGGTTTACTGTGGTGATCACTTGTTGATGTCAGTCCTTCTAACTCTTTATAAAGTTATATGTATATTTTTATATATTTAATATTTATAATACTATATATACCGTATTTGTAATATTATGTATGTTATTTTGTTCAAACTTTATGGGAGGTACTTAGCGTAGGGTAGCGAAGCTGGTCCCCGGTGCGGTACAGGTGACCTCTTGTCGTCCATCATGAAACCCAAATCCTCCCCCTCCCAATACCCCAAGTAGCCCCTGCTTTCCCAGCCCCTGGTCTTCTCCCTGCCCCAAGCAGGCCTGAGCAAGACCAAAGCCCTCCATCCCCCACTCCATCTCCCCCTAAACCCCTGTCAACTACACCGCAGGAGGGCGTGGCCTCTCCCCAAGCAATCCCTTGCCCCCTCACCCCCATGACTCTTCTTCCTGCCCCAAGCAGGCCTGAGGAAGACCTAAGCCCTCCATCCCCCACTCCACCTCCCTTGAACCCCTGGAAACTACCTCACAGGAGGAGGAGCCTACCCAAGTAGCATTGACCATAGAACAACTTCCTACACTTGTGGGGATGAGGGTGAAATTGGATATAAGAAAGTGAGCTTCAAGGTAATGTACTCAAACATTGATGGGATTACCAATAAAGCAAGTGAACTGGCAGAAAGGGTGCAAGAAGAAAACCCTGATGTAATAGGACTAACAGAAACAAAATTGTCAGGAGTCATAACAGATGCTGTGTTTCCAAAGGACTACTATATAGTAAGGAAAGAGAGGGAAGGGAGAGGAGGTGGAGGAGTGGCCCTGCTGATAAGGAAGGACTGGAGTTTTGATGAGATGGAAATTCCGGGCTGTGACGGTTCAGAGATTACATAACAGGAACTATAACAATGGGTGGACCTAAGATAATAGTGGCAGTCATTTACAACCCTCCCCTAAATGACAGAAGACCTAGACAGGAGTTTGATAGGAACAACATGGCAACCATTAATATAATAGAGAGAGCAGCTTCAGTTGCCTGCAGGAATGGCTCAAGACTCTTAATCATGGGCGATTTCAACCATGGAAAGATAGACTGGGAGAATGGGGACCCACATGGTGGTGCAGATACGTGGAGAGCTAAACTCTTGGAAGTGGCAACAAGGAATTTTCTGAGCCAGCATGTCAAGGAACCCACAAGAGTGAGAGGCAATGATGAACCAGCTAGACTCGACTTGATATTCACCCTGAATGAGTCAGAAATAAGGGAAGTCAAAGTTGAAGCCCCCATAGGAATGAGTGACCACAGTGTACTGACCTTTGAGTACTTGGTGGAGGTAGGGATAACCTATCCAAGGATGGGAGTGGAGGGAAAAGACTGAATTACCGAAGAGGAAAATATGACGAGATGAGGAACTTCCTCAGGGAATACCATGGGAAACAGAACTTAGAGACAAGAATGTGCAGGTCATGATGGATTTTGTCACCCAGAAGTGCCAGGAAGCTGCAGACAGGTTTATCCCCGTCCAAAAGGAGAAAAACGAAAAACAACAGAAAAACCCATGGTTCAACCAGGAATGCAAGGTAGCGAAGCAACTGAGTAAAAGAACATGGAGAAACTACAGAAATAACAGAACACCAGAGAGCAGGGAGAGATACCAGAGGGCCAGAAATGAGTACCTCAGAGTGAGGAGGGAAGCAGAGAGACAGTTTGAAAATGACATCGCGAGTAAAGCCAAGACCCAACCAAAGCTGCTCCACAGCCACATCAGGAGGAAAACAGCAGTGAAGGAACAAGTGATGAAGCTGCGAAAAGGGGAGAACAGATACACAGAGAATGACAAGGAGGTGTGTGAAGAACTCAACAAGAGATTCCAGGAGGTCTTCACAATAGAACAAGGAGAAGCCCCTGCACTAAATGAGGAGGCGGCAAACCAAGCAACCTTGGAGGAATTTGACCTCACCAGTGATGAGGTCAAAAGGTGTCTGCTGGAGCTGGATGTGACAAAGGCTGTTGGGCCTGACAGAATCTCACCATGGATACTAAAGGAAGGTGCAGAAGCACTAAGTGTGCCACTCTCTATGGTGTATAACAAGTCACTGGAAACAGGAGACTTACCAGAAAGTTGGAAGACAGCTAACGTGGTCCCAATATACAAAAAGGGTGACAGGCAAGAGGCACTGAATTACAGGCCAGTTTCCTTAACTTGTATACCATGCAAGGTGATGGAGAAGATCGTGAGGAAAAGGCTCGTAGAGCATCTGGAGGGAAATAACTTTGTAACGCACCACCAACATGGGTTCAGGGATGGTAAATCGTGCCTCACAGGTTTAATAGAATTTTATGACCAGGCAACAAAAATTAGGCAGGAAAGAGAAGGGTGGGCCGACTGCATTTTCCTGGATTGCCAAAAAGCCTTTGACACAGTACCCCATAAAAGGCTGTTAAAAAAGTTGGAGCAACAGGCAGGAGTAAAAGGGAAGGTGCTCCAGTGGATAAGGGAGTACTTAAGCAACAGGAAACAGCGAGTAACGGTGAGGGGGAGACATCAGAGTGGCGAGATGTCACCAGCGGAGTCCCACAGGGCTCAGTACTTGGACCCATCCTGTTTCTAATATATGTGAACGATCTTCAGGAGGGTATAGACTCATTCCTCTCAATGTTTGCTGATGATGCAAAAATTATGAGAAGAATCAAGACGGATGAAGATAGACAGAGACTACAGGATGACCTGGATAAACTGGAGGAATGGTCTAGAAAATGGCTGCTAAAGTTCAACTCAAGAAAGTGTAAGGTGATGAAATTAGACGAAGGGAGCAGGAGGCTGAACACAAGGTATCATCTGGGAGGTGAAATCCTGCAAGAGTCAAATAGAGAGAAAGATCTGGGGGTTGATATCACACCGAACCTGTCCCCAGAGGCCCACATCAAAAGAATATCATCAGCGGCATATGCTAGACTGGCCAACATAAGAACTGCCTTTAGAAACTTGTGTAAGGAATCTTTCAGAACCCTGTATACCACTTATGTAAGACCAATCCTGGAGTATGCAGCTCCAGCCTGGAGTCCATACCTAGTTAAACACAAGACAAAGTTAGAGAAGATTCAGCGGTATGCCACCAGGCTCATCCCGGAACTGAGAGGATTGAGCTACGAGGAAAGGCTAAAGGAGCTGAACCTCACATCCCTGGAAAACAGAAGAGTAAGGGGAGACATGATAACCACCTACAAAATTCTCAGAGGAATTGACAGGGTGGACAAAGACAAACTCTTCAGCACGGGTGGGACACGAACAAGGGGACACAGGTGGAAACTTAGTACCCAGATTAGTTAGTACCCGCCTCTCTCAGAACACAGAGACGTTAGAAAGAATTTTTTCAGTGTCAGAGTAGTTAGTAAATGGAATGCACTAGGAAGTGATGTGGTGGAGGCTGACTCCATACACAGTTTCAAATGTAGATATGATAGAGCCCAATAGGCTCAGGAATCTGTACACCAGTTGATTGACAGTTGAGAGGCGGGACCAAAGAGCCAAAGCTCAACCCCCGCAAGCAGATTTAGGTGAGTACAATTAGGTGAGTACGCTCACACACACTCACACGTATAAAATACTCAGGGGAATGACAAAGTGGACATAGACGAAATGTTCACACGGAATAGTAACAGAACGAGGGGACATGGATGGAAGTTGGAAACTCAGATGAGTCGCAGAGATGTTAGAAAGTTTTCTTTCACCGTGAGAGTAGTGGGAAAATGGAATGCACTTGGGGAACAGGTTGTGGAAGCAAATACTATTCATAATTTTAAGACTAGAAATGATAGGGAAATGGGACAGGAGTCATTGCTGTAAACAACTGGTGGCTAGAAAGGCGGGATCCAAGAGTCAATGTTCGATCCTGCAAGCACAAATAGGTGAGTACAAATAGGTGAGAACAAACCCATGCACACATCCCAGGAAGCAGCTCGTATCAGTTGTCTAACTACCAAGTACCTATTTACTGCTAGGTGAACAGTCATCAGGTGAGTGAAATTATGTCCATCATGTCTACACATGAATCTGTGTATGGAGTCAGCCTCCACCACATCACTGTCTAATGCATTCCATCTGTTAACTACTCTGACTGTAAAATTTATTTGTAATGTCTATGTCTCATTTGGGTTCTTAGTTTCCACCTGTGTCCCCTTGTACGAGTACCACCCATGTTAAATAATCTATCTTTATCTACCCTGTCTATACCACTGAGAATTTTGAATGTGGTAATCATGTCTTTTCTAACTATTCTGTCTTTCATCGACGCGAGGTGCAATTCACGCAGCCTTTCCCGGTAACTCATCCCTCATATTTCTGGCACTAGTCCAGTGGCATACATTTGACCCTTCTCCAGCTTCTCTTGTGCTTGGGTATGGACTCTAGACCTGACCTGACCTAACACAGGTCAGGTCAGGTCTCAAACTAAACACGAGAGAACTAAAGATTAATTCTCATAAAAAACAGGCTACGAAAGGCTTATATTATAAGCTATGAAACAACCTTAATAAGGGAAGGTTCCAGAGGCAACAAACTGCTGTCCAACTATAATTTTATACTTCTCCTGGATGTTACTATGTACAGAGGAATTAGTGATCCACACCCACGTCACTGGAAACGTGTGCGTGGATCACTAATTTCACTAAATGATATGATTATTTCCACAGTTGTATGGTTGAACACTCACATGACGAGGGCGTGGAGAAGTACATGCAGGACAAGTAAAAAATTCCAGTTGGACAGCGGTTTGTTGCCTCTGGAACCTTCTCTTATTAAGGCCGTCTCATAGTTTATAATATGAGGCTGTCCGTAGCCTGTGTTTTTCCTGAGAATTAATCTTACATTTTCTTGTGTTTAGTTTGAGACCTGAGCTGACCTAACTTGACCTGGCCTAAGCTGACCTGACCTAGTCAAACCTAACTTGACCTGACCTAACCTAACGTGTCCCAACCTGACCTAACCAAACTTGACTTTAGCGTAGTTTGACCTAATCCAGTGGTGTGCCACACTGCCACTGTGGGCGGCACCTACCAGTGGTGTGCCACACTGCCACTGTGGGCGGCACCTACCAGTGGTGTGCCACACTGCCACTGTGGGCGGCACCTACCAGTGGTGTGCCACACTGCCACTGTGGGCGGCACCTACCAGTGGTGTGCCACACTGCCACTGTGGGCGGCACCTACCAGTGGTGTGCCACACTACCACTGTGGGCGGCACCTACCAGTGGTGTGCCACACTGCCACTGTGGGCGGCACCTACCAGTGGTGTGCCACACTGCCACTGTGGGCGGCACCTACCAGTAGTGTGCCACACTGCCACTGTGGGCGGCACCTACCAGTGGTGTGCCACACTGCCACTGTGGGCGGCACCTACCAGTAGTGTGCCACACTGCCACTGTGGGCGGCACCTACCAGTAGTGTGCCACACTGCCACTGTGGGCGGCACCTACCAGTGGTGTGCCACACTGCCACTGTGGGCGGCACCTACCAGTGGTGTGCCACACTGCCACTGTGGGCGGCACCTACCAGTGGTGTGCCACGCTGCCACTGTGGGCGGCACCTACCAGTAGTGTGCCACACTGCCACTGTGGGCGGCACCTACCAGTGGTGTGCCACACTGCCACTGTGGGCGGCACCTACCAGTGGTGTGCCACGCTGCCACTGTGGGCGGCACCTACCAGTAGTGTGCCACACTGCCACTGTGGGCGGCACCTACCAGTGGTGTGCCACACTGCCACTGTGGGCGGCACCTACCAGTGGTGTGCCACACTGCCACTGTGGGCGGCACCTACCAGTAGTGTGCCACACTGCCACTGTGGGCGGCACCTACCAGTAGTGTGCCACACTGCCACTGTGGGCGGCACCTACCAGTGGTGTGCCACACTGCCACTGTGGGCGGCACCTACCAGTGGTGTGCCACGCTGCCACTGTGGGCGGCACCTACCAGTAGTGTGCCACACTGCCACTGTGGGCGGCACCTACCAGTGGTGTGCCACACTGCCACTGTGGGCGGCACCTACCAGTAGTGTGCCACACTGCCACTGTGGGCGGCACCTACCAGTGGTGTGCCACACTGCCACTGTGGGCCGCACCTACCAGTAGTGTGCCACACTGCCACTGTGGGCGGCACCTACCAGTGGTGTGCCACACTGCCACTGTGGGCGGCACCTACCAGTGGTGTGCCACGCTGCCACTGTGGGCGGCACCTACCAGTAGTGTGCCACACTGCCACTGTGGGCGGCACCTACCAGTGGTGTGCCACACTGCCACTGTGGGCCGCACCTACCAGTAGTGTGCCACACTGCCACTGTGGGCGGCACCTACCAGTAGTGTGCCACACTGCCACTGTGGGCGGCACCTACCAGTAGTGTGCCACACTGCCACTGTGGGCGGCACCTACCAGTGGTGTGCCACACTGCCACTGTGGGCGGCACCTACCAGTGGTGTGCCACACTGCCGCTGTGGGCGGCACCTACCAGTGGTGTGCCACACTGCCACTGTGGGCGGCACCTACCCAACACTCACTATCGCTACACTTTGGAACATGATATTATTTCTCTTGTATTTAATTAATATGTTTCCGACCTACGAGCAAGGATTTCGCGTCAGTAGTGATCAATTGCTTCCTCCCATTTGGAGGACAGAGTGGCCGTCTCCAGAGCGCTTGAACTGAGGTCTCCAAAGGATTCCAGCGCCCGGGTGTAGTCCTCGAGGCCTTAAATCCCCCACACATTGTAATGCCGGGTGGTGGTGGTGGTGGTGGTGGGTGGTGGTGGTGGTGGTGGTGGTGGTGGTGGTGGTGAGCCTTCAGACCCGCCCCTTGTTGCCTCACGCAGTGTATCACTCGCAGCTTCTGCAGAGTGATGTATAGAGGAACTCTAGAGCACTCCCTCAGATTGCAAGTGCAGCAGAGTGCGCCACAGAGCTTTATCATCTGCTGGATGTGGAAACTGTGCCTGTGATGTAAGGTCAGGAGCCGGGAATATAAGTAATCTGGAGAAATTTTGCATTGGCAATTTGTTAAGTTTGCGGCCAATGGATCAACTTCCGTGTGAGGATGGTACGTTGGTAGCCCACACAGGGTGGTTCAAGAATATTTTGCATAAGTATATGAGTGAGGAATACGTGCTTTTAATTAGCAATAACCTTGTATGGCCCAACGTAACTGATGAAGTTCTCCTTAACTTCTATGTTATCAAGTGATTTGTTCTGAGAATATGGTGGGTGGTTCTGTTATTTGGGTAGGACAATATAGCTAACCACCAGTCATGGATAATAACATTTCATTCACCTGAACACTCGGAACCTTGAACAACCGCCCATATAGACAGCAGCCATCAGCTCAGCCTACTCTGCTGTCCCATCCCAAGTCCTTCTCCTGATCTCTTACAAGTGCTGTAATACCTACCGAAAATATGACCGAAAAAGTAAGATTAATAATTCTAACACGAATTTTCTCAATATTTCTTTTGTTTCTTTTCACTGTTGATGGTAATTGAAAAATCAATTCTCCAAAATTCATTTTCATTTCTAGTCTGACGCGACACTTGAACGCGTTTCGTAAAAACTAATTACATTTTCAAAGACTTTAGTTTTCACACACACAACTATAACCTGCAAACACTATGCTATGATTTATACAGCTTTCATTTTATACCCGCATTTTGGGTGAGGTGATATGTTACAACAGTTTTCGATGAGGTGAAAACAAACTTTCAACACGTTACAGAACACAAAACAATGAGTATTAATTGGGTAAATTAAAGGGATGAATGGAAGTAACTGCAGAGGGCCTATTGGCCCATATTTCTTGATGCTTCTATATTGGTGCGGAGTCTTGAAGTGGGTAGAATATAGTTGTGCATTAATTGGCTGTTGATTGCTGGTGTTGACTTCTTAATGTGTAGTGCCTCGCAGATATCAAGCCGCCTGCTATCGCTGTATCTATCGATGATTTCCGTGTTTTTTGTTAAGACTTCTCTGGTGATGGTCTGGTTGTGGGAAGAGATTATATGTTCCTTAATGGAGCCCTGTTGCTTATGCATCATTAATCGCCTGGAAAGAGATGTTGTTGTCTTGCCTATATACTGAGTTCTTTGAGGCTTACAGTCCCCAAGTGGGCATTTGAAGGCATAGACGACATTGGTCTCTTTTAAAGCGTTCTGCTTTGTGTCTGGAGAGTTTCTCATGAGTTGGTTGGCAGTTTTCTTGGTTTTATAGTAAATCGTCAATTGTATCTTCTGATTTTTGTCTGATATATATATATATATATATATATATATATATATATATATATATATATATATATATATTTTCATTCGCATATAGTCCTGGGGACCATTCAGGCTTGTTCGCATATATATATATATATTGTGACGATAATCTCTTATCAGAGATTTAGCCTGCCATTTCTGCGAATCACTCCTGTCCTCATCAACGTACAAGATACGTTTTGTAGTGGCTAAACGTATTATAAGCTCGCCACACGTACCAGCAACTCCCTCCTTCCCCCCCACTGCTGCACCTGGTCGACGCGCCGAACCCTGCAACGGCCTAACTAGCGACTGCGACCATCCAGCTTCCTCATTGGCCGCCAACCAACACTCCACTCCGGCTCCCCGCCAATCACAAGACCTCACCAGTTATTGTTGGAGTCCCTTACGTTTCTGCCAGCCAGAATATTGTGTGCTCGCAAGCTGTGAACTCCTAAGTGACTCACTCTGTGTGGTCAAGTAGAGGTTCATAGTTAGTGCATATATTCCAGCATTCATATTTTACTTACTTTTGTATATCAATTCTCCTCCCCATTAACGTAATCTATTTTCATGTTTATATTGTTTATTGTTTTTGCCAGTAAGCCAAGTTTTTGCATTTATTTCAATTTGTGTTTTCTTATTGTTATTAAAATCCATATTTTTTATTATTGCTTTTCGTCTTTACAACCTTACCACAGATTACCAAATCACGCAGTCATTCTTTTTTTTCTCTTTTTTTTCCTTTTCTTTTTTTTATATTATATGTGGCCCAGCAATGACAACTGCTAGTTGGAAGACTGCCGACCACCATTTCCAACTCGATTACCGTCACATATAAATGGGGGCCTGTCCACGGAGTCACTATAAATGGAGTTCTGTCCACGGAGTCACTATTAAATAGAGATCTGTCCACGGAGCTTCACTCAGGTTTGGTAATTGTGGTAAGCGCACTTGGCTCTTATTTCCCTTGCTTCCATTATTCACATTAATCATTCTTTATTTTATATGGTGCTGTGTATATTGTACATTACGGGAATAGCATATGGTGAGAGTGAGACAACTTTGGATTACGTGGTGACTGTAGGCCGCAGTCATACTCTTAATTGGTCGTCTCCCCCTTCCGTGTTATCCTCCGTGTTTAACATCTTTGTCCCCCAATATTTCTCACTTTTTGACAGATTATCACATAGGTACCCTGGTACTGTGGTCTGTCTCCGGGTCAATAGCACCCAAGTCCTGCAATCCGACTCTAGGAGGAAAAAGAGGGCTTTAGATCCTCTAGCACGAACTATTATTGGCGAATTGGGACCTCGCCGATAGTTCTCGTCACCAGTTGACACATCGCACCCCTACTCGTCGGTCAGACTGATGGTATTTACTTAAGGTAGGGAATTGGCGTTCTTTCTTTTGAGCACAAAAGTTCGCTAATTCTGTAAATACCATATTCAATTTCAGTGGGTACCATTGCTTATGTTCTATAGTGACTTGGCAAGGTATGACTACATTTTTTGGACTACCTCATTTATTTTGAAGCCATTTAGTGTTTCACTTGTATTTTAAAATTAGTTTTCACTAATTAGTAGGATTTTCTTGCCTTTATCCTCCCATAGTGAGTACCAGGTACAAGATTTCCTGCGACCTTATTCATTTACCATCTTGAATTTACTTTAATTATTAATAATTCCCCACAGGATAGGTATCAGTTGCCACGTTTCCTGTTTCTGACACTCGCCACATTCTCACTATATTCATATCCTTTGTTTTGCTATATTTTCACCATGTTCCGCTTACAAGTTTTCAAAGCAGATCCAGAAAGTGAAATAGGGACCTTACGTCACGCTAAGAGGGTCGATTTGTTAACTCTTGCACATGAGTATCACTTAGAAGTTCCTGTTGGAGCCAACAAATTTGCCATTAATAATATGATACTGGATCACCTTGCTGATGAAGGTATTATAGATTCTTCTACCCATGAACAGCACATTATTTCAGATAAAGATGACTTGAGAGCGATAAAGCTCAAATTGGAACTTGCCAAGATCGAGCTACAGCAACAACAAGAAGCAGCTGCAAGCAGAGAGCGTGAAGCTGCAAGCAGAGAGCGTGAAGCTGCAATCAGAGAGCGTGAAGCGGCCCTGAGAAAGGAAGAACAAACGCGTGAAGCTGCAATCAGAGAGCGTGAAGCTGCCCTGAAGAAGGAAGAAAGTGAACGTGAGTTGGCCTTATACAAACAGCGACTCGAGATACAACGCGACCACGACAAACGACAGGCAGAAGCAGCTCTAAACTGTCGTGACCGAGAACTCACGAGGGACGCTGCACACCAAGCTCAACTCCAACAAGCGGCAGCTAGTCTTCCTCCCAGTTTCAATATCTCCCATGCAAGTAAGTTAATGCCCCCGTTCCTCGAAACGGAGGTTGATGTGTTCTTTACCACTTTTGAGACCCTTGCTGTTCAACTTAATTGGCCTGACGACCAATGGGCTACCCTTCTCAGAGTACATTTAACAGGTAGAGCAGCAGTCACACTCAGCACTTTGGCTTCGGAAAACGACTACACCACCCTGAAACAAGCTGTGTTGGACGCCTACCTTCTCTCCACCGAAAGCTATCGACGAAAGTTTCGTGACTACGTCAAGGCAAGTACCACCACCTTCTTAGAATTTGCTAACACCAAACGAAGATATTTCATGAAATGGCTGGAGGCAGCACATGTCTCTACTTTTTCAGAACTTGTCAACCTCATACTGGTTGAAGAATTTTTGAGACGTGTACCTCCTCCTGTCCGCCTATACTTAGCAGACAAGGAAGAGACGGAATTAGTGAAGTGTGCGAAGTCAGCTGACACTTACAGCCTCATCCACCGGCTGACTCCAGATCCTACCAGAAAGTCTTGGTACAGTTACGAGAAAGCGAGCCCAGATCAAGGTACCTCTCAACTGTACTGCAGGTATTGTAGATTATATGGACACTCCATTGACAAATGTAGCAAGTCCCAATCTAAAGGTAATGTCGAACCCCCTAAGTCTAAAACTACTCACCCTAAGTCCGGTAAGCCTGTAATGAATGTTGGTGTTCATGCTAATGATCTCTCTCTCTTTACCAAGCATCTCTATCCAGGAACTATCTCTACCCGTGGTTCAGATTCAGAGGGACGTTTCGGACTTAAGATCCTAAGGGACACAGCGGCTCTACAATCGATCGTTTTGAAATCGGCTGTGCCCAACGTCGCCTACACAGGAGAGACTGTGTTCATCACTGACCTTACTGCTACAACTCCTTATCCACTTGCCCGAGTTTACCTGGATTGTCCCTTCGTGACCGGTGAAGTCCAAGTCGCCGTCAGGGAAAAGCCTTTTCCCATGCCTGGAGTGCAACTTCTCCTGGGCAACGACTTGGCAGAAGACCAACAACCAAACAACCTGATCATCAAGGACATATCCAAGGTAAGCAACTCTGTGGTGGATAACCCGATTTTTGAACATTTCCCAGTAAAGGTTCAAGAGAGTGATGAAGGTTCTCCTCCTGTTATGGTGACCACCCGTGCTCAAGCTGCACGTCCACAGCCAGCCGACTCTACTGCTACCGCTGTCCCTCAGGACCCTTCGAAACTACCCCCTAACCTGACCACGATGGAGTTCCGTAAGTTACAGAGAGATGATCTTACATTGACACCATTATTCTTTCAGGCTGAAACCCAATCCGACAGTGTTCCTGGGTTCTTTATGGAGAACGAAATACTCTATCGCAGGTATAGACCCAGTAAACTGAAGGACGAGGACGATTGGGCAAATGTTGAACAACTAGTGATTCCCACCAGCCTGCGGCCCACGATTCTACACCTGGCCCACGGCGCTTTGTCACACTATGGGTTCAACAAGACTTACCATGGAATTCGACAAGACTACTACTGGCCAGGTATGGTAAACGACGTCAAATCTCATGTCAAATTATGCCACGTGTGTCAGTTAGCCGGGAAACCGAACGTTTCCATTCCCAGAGCACCCCTGATACCCATCCAGGTGCCTGAGGAACCGTTCCACAAGCTCATTATCGACTGCGTTGGTCCTTTGCCTCGGACCAGTGCAGGCAACTCATATATCTTAACCATCCTGTGTCCTACCACCAGATTTCCGATAGCAGTTCCAGTAAAAAATATTACAGCTGCTACAGTGGTGAAGAATCTACTGAAAATCTTCACCCAGTATGGATTTCCGAGGGAGATTCAGAGCGACTGTGGTACCAACTTCACCAGTGATCTCTTCAAACGGACTCTGGAGGAGTTCAACATCAAACAGGTACTGTCCAGCCCCTATCATCCTGCTTCACAGGGTTCTCTCGAGCGTAGTCATCAAACCATCAAGGCACTCTTAAAAAAGTTCTGTAATGAGACCTCAAAGGATTGGGATAGGCAAATTGATCTAATTATGTGTATTTTCAGAAGTCTTCCCAACGAGTCACTAGGAGTATCTCCTTATGAGATGCTCTACGGACGTAAGTGCCGTACACCTCTCAAGGCTTTCAAGGATTCTCTACGTGATGACACCTTCAGTGAGCATCAGAGTGTGCCCCAGTATCTCCAAAATCTCCGACACATTCTAGAGAGGGTCCATTCCTTTGCTAGCAACAACCTACAGAAAGCCCAGGAGAGGATGAAGACTCGTTACGACCGGCACTGTAAAGTAAGGAAGTTTACACCAGGAGACTTAGTGCTTGCCTATTTCCCTATCCCAGGTTCTCCTTTACAGAACAGGTTCTCAGGACCCTACCGTGTTAAGGAGTGCCGGAACAACTTCAACTACGTTCTCGAGACACCCGATAGGCGGCGGAAGACCCAGCTGTGCCACATTAATTTACTCAAGCCCTACCATGGGGTTCCTCCCACTGTGTTAACCAATTTCACCTCATTTACAGGTCCATACAGCCACAGTGAGACCTTCCCTGCTTCTCCTTCCGAGAGCACTGACACTGAGCCAGCGCTCTCTAACTCGGAAATCCTTACTAACCTTCAACATCATTTTCAGGACGATAATAGTGCTCCACTAATCAAACTCGTCAGAGAATATCAAGAGTTGTTTCGAGATGACCCCCAAGAGTGTACTGTGACTCGGCACGACATCCAACTGCTACCTGACACCCAGCCGATTCGCCAACCATTCTACCGAATCAGCCCGAGCAAAACGGAAGTCATGCGGGCTGAGGTACAGTATCTCTTGGACCATGGACTGGCTACCCCCTGTGAGTCCCCCTGGGCCTCACCATGCATCCTGGTACCCAAACCTCACGGCAAAATCCGTCTGTGTACGGATTATAGGAAGTTGAACCAGGTCACAGTGAAGGACGCCTACCCAATACCCAGAGTAGACGACATTTTGGATGCCATTGGTAATGCCCGCTACCTGTCTCAGGTAGACCTACTAAAGGGCTACTACCAGGTGAGTTTAACGGAGCGAGCTAAGGTACTGTCCGCCTTTATAACCCCCTTTGGTCTCTACAGGTACCATCGCCTTCCCTTTGGACTCTGCAATGCCCCAGCCACCTTTCAGAGAGCTGTCAACCGCGTCATCCAGGGCTTGGAAAACACCTATGCCTATCTGGACGACATTGTGATAGCATCCAACACCTGGAGCGAACACCTGCTCCAGCTACAACGATTGTTCTACAAGCTCCTGAAAGCCGGCCTCACCATCAATTTGGGCAAGTCCACCTTCGCGAAAGGTAAAGTGCGGTACCTGGGTCATGTTATAGGGAGTGGCAACCTGGCTCCGTTAAACATTCACATTCGAGCAATCCAACAGTATCCACAGCCTACTACCAGGAAGCAGCTCCTGCGCTTCCTTGGTCTTGCTTCCTATTACCGTAGGTTTGTGAAGAATTTTAGCACTGTTGCAACCCCATTAATCACCTTAACCAGTCCCAAGCAACGGTATAATTGGACCAGAGAGCAAACCGTTGCATTCGAACAACTCAAATTCCTCCTCTGTTCTAATCCCATTCTCGCCTCACCAGATATCAAGAAGCCTTTCATCCTCCATGTCGACGCCAGTGGTACCGGCATCGGAAGTGTCTTAATGCAGCAGCGAGGCGAGGAGGTTCTACCTGTCAGCTACTACAGTTACAAGTTGAAGCCTCATCAGAAGAACTACAGTACTATAGAGAAGGAACTCCTGTCCATCGTCCTGAGCTTACAACACTTTGCACCATATCTGCACGGTGCTAGGTCCACTACCATCTATTCGGACCACAACCCTCTGAGATTTTTACATCAAGCCCAATTTAATAACCAACGTCTGCTGCGATGGGCTTTATATCTTCAAGGCTTCAACTTAAAGATCTGCTACATCAAGGGGCCTGACAACATCATCGCTGATGCCCTCTCCAGAGTGCATGAGGTAGAGGCAGCTCCACCTCCCACTCTACCTCCAGTGGACGTGATTCACCCGAAACGGCAGGCTTCGGGGGAGAGTTGTGACGATAATCTCTTATCAGAGATTTAGCCTGCCATTTCTGCGAATCACTCCTGTCCTCATCAACGTACAAGATACGTTTTGTAGTGGCTAAACGTATTATAAGCTCGCCACACGTACCAGCAACTCCCTCCTTCCCCCCCACTGCTGCACCTGGTCGACGCGCCGAACCCTGCAACGGCCTAACTAGCGACTGCGACCATCCAGCTTCCTCATTGGCCGCCAACCAACACTCCACTCCGGCTCCCCGCCAATCACAAGACCTCACCAGTTATTGTTGGAGTCCCTTACGTTTCTGCCAGCCAGAATATTGTGTGCTCGCAAGCTGTGAACTCCTAAGTGACTCACTCTGTGTGGTCAAGTAGAGGTTCATAGTTAGTGCATATATTCCAGCATTCATATTTTACTTACTTTTGTATGTCAATTCTCCTCCCCATTAACGTAATCTATTTTCATGTTTATATTGTTTATTGTTTTTGCCAGTAAGCCAAGTTTTTGCATTTATTTCAATTTGTGTTTTCTTATTGTTATTAAAATCCATATTTTTTATTATTGCTTTTCGTCTTTACAACCTTACCACAGATTACCAAATCACGCAGTCATTCTTTTTTTTTCTCTTTTTTTTCCTTTTCTTTTTTTTATATATTATATGTGGCCCAGCAATGACAACTGCTAGTTGGAAGACTGCCGACCACCATTTCCAACTCGTTACCGTCACAT
>WNGS01144577.1:0-10597 GCA_020271785.1 Procambarus virginalis
CGGCGAGTGTGTATGGTACACGTGCCTCGCCCGTGCCTGCCTCGCCGCCAGGGGTCAACACCGTTATCATCACCACCACCATGGTATGTCCCCAGACGCTAGTAGTTTATTCAGTGATAGTACATGTGAGAATCATTCTCGGGCTTCAGTGACATTGGCTCTGATACGAGTAGTGTAGACGACCCGAGTACGAGCAGCGGTGGTGTTACCAGGCAGGGTTTTGCTGCCCTCAGCAACACCCCGCGGCAGGCGGGGCGTGCCCTCACACAGCATGGGGACAACAATGACAGTGGCCCCTCAACATCATTTATTCGTGGTAGGCCTACAGTACGTAAATCTGCCTCAGCGTCTAGCCATACCCTCACGCAGCTCCAGCAGAAGCAGCAGACCACGTAGCCGTAGTTATGGTGCTCGTGGTGGTGTTGGCCGTGGTGTTGGCGCCAACACCAAACCCCTGGTGTACTTGTGTGGGAGGATTGCACCACATTTGTCCCTCAAATACCAACATTTGATGATAGCGATTTTGGTGTTACACCATATTCCCATATATGTGATGATAGGCAGACATGGAATATTTTGAGGCATATTTTGACAATGATTCATGACGCATCTTGTGACTGAGACAAACAGGTTCGCTCACAGCCTCATAGACTCTTGAGGTTATCTTGAGGTTATCTTGAGAGGATTTCGGGGCTTTTAGTGTCCCCGCGGCCGGTCTCGACCAGGCCTCCACCCCCAGGAAGCAGCCGTGACAGCTGACTAACCCCAGGTACCTATTTACTGCTAGGTAAACAGGGGCATAGGGGAAAGAAACTCTGCCCATGTTTCTCGCCGGCGCTGGGATCGAACCCAGGACCACAGGATCACAAGTCCAGCGTGCTGTCCGCTCGGCCGACCGGCTCCTTACCTGCCTTACCTCCCTTAGACGACGGCATTTACCTGCCTCACGCCTCACACGCGATGGAAGGACACGGCAATCGACGAAATGTGTAGTTTTCTGCACTCACCATGATGATGAAGCACTCTGAGAAATCTGTATCCAGGAATATGGAGCAAAAGACAGCCTTGTTCCAACGCCCGTGTTCAACCGGTACATGTCCGTGATAGGTATCTCTTGATTCTCAGGTGCCTGCATTTCGAGAATAATGCAAATGAGGACAGACAAGACAGACTGTGGAAAGTACAGAAGATGTTCATGACATGAGAGGGATGTTCAGGGATTATTTTGTACCTGGACAGAATGTGGTTATTGACGAGTCGCTTGTACTGTTCAAGGGGCGACTGGCATTCAAGCAGTACATCCATCAAAGCGGCACCGATTGGACTGAAGTTTTTTGTGCTGTGCGACTGTGAGACTGGTATCGTCTTGGACATGATATTATATTCTGGTACAGACGTCGACATACCAGCTCAAGATGAACACGGGTTCTCAGGCAGTGTCGTGAAACCCTGATGGAACCGTTGCTGACCAAGGGGCATATACTGTTCACGAAATATTACACCAGCCCCTTGTTGACCAGATACCTCCTTGCCCACAACACCGGTGTATGTGGCACTGTGAAGGGCCACAGGAGGAAATGCCAGTGTCGGTATAGCTTAGCAGGGGTGAGTGCCAGTGAGGCAAGTGTGACAAAACGCTGTCAGTGCGGTTGGAAGGACAGACGCGAGGTGGAATATGCTGAATACGAATTCACACCGGTGCATGTAGGACAGTGGGAAAGTCCACTTCAGACATGTAAAACGTGTATAAGCCAGACTGTGTCAGAGACTATACGTGAACATGCGCCTCGTCGATAAGTGTGGACATGTGATGTAATTACCTAAGTGTAATTACCTAAGTGTAGTTACAGGATGAGAGCTACGCTCGTGGTGTCCCGTCTTCCCAGCACTCTTTGTCATATAACGCTTTGAAACTACTGACGGTCTTGGCCTCCACCACCTTCTCCCCTAACTTGTTCCAACCGTCTACCACTGTTTGCGAAAGTGAATTTTCTTATATTTCTTCGGCATCTGTGTTTAGCTAGTTTATATCTATGACCTCTTGTTCTTAAAGTTCCAGGTCTCAGGAAATCTTCCCTATCGATTTTATCAATTCCTGTTACTATTTTGTATGTAGTGATCATATCACCTCTTTTTCTTCTGTCTTCTAGTTTTGGCATATTTAATGCCTCTAACCTCTCCTCGTAGCTCTTGCCCTTCAGTTCTGGGAGCCACTTAGTAGCATGTCTTTGCACCTTTTCCAGTTTGTTGATGTGCTTCTTAAGATATGGGCACCACACAACCGCTGCATATTCTAGCTTTGGCCTAACAAAAGTCGTGAACAATTTCTTTAGTATATCGCCATCCATGTATTTAAACGCAATTCTGAAGTTGGAAAGCGTGGCATAGGCTCCTCGCACAATATTCTTTATGTGGTCCTCAGGTGATAGTTTTCTATCTAGAACCACCCCTAGATCTCTTTCTTTATCAGAATTCTTTAAAGATTTCTCACATAATATATAGGTTGTGTGGGGTCTATGTTCTCCTATTCCACATTCCATAACATGGCATTTATTAACATTAAATTCCATTTGCCAAGTGGCGCTCCATGTACTTATTTTGTCCAGGTCATCTTGAAGGGCATGACAATCATCTAAGTTTCTTATCCTTCCTATTATCTTAGCATCATCAGCAAACATGTTCATATAATTCTGTATACCAACTGGTAGATCATTTATGTAGACAATAAACATCACTGGTGCAAGAACTGAACCCTGTGGTACTCCGCTTGTGACATTTCTCCAGTCCGATACATTGCCTCTGATCACTGCCCTCATTTTTCTATCAGTCAGAAATTTTTCATCCATGTTAGAAGCTTACCTGTCACCCCTCCAATATTTTCCAGTTTCCAGAACAACCTCTTATGTGGAACTCTGTCGAAAGCCTTTTTTAGGTCCAGATAGATGCAGTCAACCCAACCATCTCTTTCCTGTAATATCTCTGTTGCTCGGTCATAGAAACTGAGTAAATTCGATACACA
This sequence comes from Procambarus virginalis, assembly GCA_020271785.1. Classification (NCBI taxonomy): domain Eukaryota; kingdom Metazoa; phylum Arthropoda; class Malacostraca; order Decapoda; family Cambaridae; genus Procambarus; species Procambarus virginalis. Next base: position 3,020 of record WNGS01144577.1, read on the forward strand.
GGATCTTCCAGATCGAAAACCATACTGTCTGTCTGATATTATATCATTTCTCTCCAGGTGTTCTACCCATTTAGTTTTAATTATTTTTTCCAATATTTTGACTATTACACTTGTCAATGATACCGGTCTATAGTTAAGGGGGTCTTCCCTGCTTCCACTTTTGTAGATTGGAACTATGTTAGCCTTTTTCCACACATCAGCTACAACTCCTGTAAACAGGGATGCCTGAAAAATCAGTTGAAGAGGAATGCTGAGCTCAGGTGCACATTCTCTCAGAACCCATGGCGAAACTCCATCTGGACCAACTGCTTTGTTCTTATTTAGCTCCTTGAGCATTTTTTCCACTTCGTCTCTAGACACCTCTATGTGCTCTATGTTGTTCTCTGGAATTCTTATTGTATCTGGTTCCCTGAAGATTTCATTTTGTACAAACACACTTTGGAACTTTTCGTTTAATGTTTCACACATTTCCTTTTCATTTTCCGTGAATCTATTTCCCATTTTCAACCTCTGAATATTATCCTTTACCTGCAATTTGTTGTTTATGAATTTATAGAATAGACCTGGTTCTGTTTTACATTTGTCTGCAATCCCTTTTTCAAAATTTCTTTCTGCCTCTCTCCTCACTGCCGTGTAGTTGTTTCTCGCATCTTTGTATCGCTGGTATGTTTGGGGGTTTGGCCTCTTCCTGTATTGATTCCATTTTTGTGAATTTTGGTCTCTGGCCCTCTCGCACTTTCTGTTGAACCAATCCTGTTTCCTAGTTCTGCTTCTCTGTTTTGGTATAAATTTTTTTGTTCCTTTATCATATATTTCACAAAACTTGACATACATCTCATTCACTTCCTTGCCTAGCAACAAGTCTGTCCAATTATACTCACTAAAAAAATTTCTAAGGTTGCCATAATGTCCTCTCCTAAAATCAGGTTTTTCAATTGCATCGACTGTCATATTTTCTTCCAGATTATATCGCATTGCATACTTTATTCCCAAAAAGACATGGTCACTTTTACCCAAGGAGGAAGGTACTGAATGTCAAATATTTCTTCCTCCTTCCTGGTAAATATCAAATCTAGCATGGAGGGAACGTCCCCTTCCCTCATCCTCGTAGCTTGTTTAACATGTTGATACAAGAATGTTTCCAGGATGAGGCCTACAAATTTACAGGTCCAGAAATCTTCTGTTTTAGCTTCATATGCCTCCCAGTCTATGGATTTCAAGTTGAAGTCGCCGACTATCAACAGCCGTGAACTATCGTTATCCGCTCTTGCTATGATCTCTCTCATTATTGTTATAAGACCTTCTCGTTTACTATCTAGCTCCTCTTTTGACCATGTGCTGCTTAGCGGTGGACTATATGCATTTATGATCATTAGTTTATCATCCTCATGGCAGATCTCTAGTGCTATTATATCAACTTCTTGTGGATTGGCAGTCATTATTTCGTTCACCTTTAGGTGTTCTTTCACCAGCACAGCAACGCCACCGCCTTTCCTGATTTTTCTGTCCCGTCTCCAAATTGAGTAGCCCCTTGGGAATATGACCTCATTTAAAATAACATCTTCAAGTTTTGTCTCCGTGAGTGCAACAATGTCTGGTGTCTGCAGCTGTATTATATCACTTAACTCCAGTATCTTTGACCTTACTCCATCTATGTTGGTGTATGCAATCTTCAGGAACTTGTTCCCCCCCTTCTTATTTTTCACTCCCCCTTTCTCTAATGATTTTGTTGGTTTGCCTTATGTACCACTTCACTGGTCTGCCTACTCCTATCACTTTGTAGAAAAAAGAATTGATATCTTCTTCATTCCTGCTCTCATTTAAACGTTTTGCCTCGGCGAGGTTCAGTTTCAGCTTCTCTCTATCTTCTTTTGAAAGATCTCGTCTTAACGACCACACTTTCCCATCCTCATCATTACGTAATTTTTAAGCATTCCTTAGTACTTCTTCCATCTGTTTGGCACCATTTAGGGTGATCCTCAAGGGTCGATCTTTCCCTTTTACATATCGCCCTATTCTCCTGTAGTCGCTCACATTCTCTATGGTTGTAAGACCTTCCACGAGGCCAACAATTTTATCTACTACTTTTGCTTCTTCTACAGCTCTTTCTGACCTAGATGTTATCTCCTTTTCTTTGCAGCCAAAAATGATCAGGGACTTACTTCGATCAACTGTGTTTTGCACCAACTTCGGGTTGGATGCCAATTCTTTCCTCACTTCTAGCCTAATGTTTGTTTTATCCTGGTTGCTGCAGTGTTGGGCTTCCTTTACTGCTTCTTCCAATTTTTCCTTCTCCTTGGCCACTTGCGCATAAGTGAGTTGGAGTGGAGTGTGTGCGCAAGTCTGTGAAGTGGACGAAAAAGTTCTTCTTCCACCTCATGGATGTTGTAGTGCTCAACTGCTACAATATGTACCTAGTAAAATCAGGCAGGAGACCGTCTATACGTACATTCAGTGCTGGTGTTGTGTCACAGCTGCTAGTAAAGTATGGCAAGGAGGGTTCTGTTGTACCGCGCGGAGTGCAAGCAACAATGCCACATGCAGCTCCAGACAGATTGAGGGGTAATGAAAACTTCAGAGTACATATGCTCGAGTATATGCCAGGCACAGCATCACAGGAGAAGGGTAAATGTGCTTGTATAGTATGCAGGAACACTACCCGCAGAGAACAAAAACGAAGATGCATCAGCACCTGGTGCGTGGAGTGCATAGTGCCACTCTGCCCCGTTGGCTGTTTCGCAGCATATCACACACTCGCAGAGTACTGAGTGTGTTTATGGTGTGTGTATATAGTGTGTGATACTGTACAGTGTGTATATAAAGTGTAAATATAAACATATTAGGCATGATACATTGGAAATTGTGCAGGATAAGTGACGTTGTTTGCGATGCACGTAACACAGTGTCTACGGACAGTACGGATGTTGTACTGCGATAATAGAGTGTACGTGTTCATTATACATTGGATTGCCATGTAAAAACAATGAAAATGTATTTAGAAAGGCGCGCAAAAAATGACCGAAAATATATTCGCGGCAACTCGCGCGCCCCGCCCCGACCGCCCCACCCGCCCCGGGAGCTTACAGCACGGGCGCACGGGGAATCATGACGTCACGCCCCAACTTACGGACCCCATAGCAGCCAAAGTAAGTACAATTACGACTTTTTTTTTACATACCCATACTGAGGGAAGGGTTTTTGACACTTTAAAAAGAAAAAATAATTTTTTCCAGAGAATTTATTTCCTGCGCACCACGGGGGTGTCATATTTGGAGGCAACGCAGTTTTTTTTTTTTTTTATTGTTTTCTACCACAGACGTGGCCACACATTTACAATGCTAACCAGCATATATACATTTTCTTCTGTCCTCCATGGACAGGGTTAGAGATGTGTTAAACATATATTTAAGGGTTTATTGAACAATCAACCACTGAAGGTGAGTCGGTGCTTTAAAAATGCTAAGCTAACCTATATACGTAAATACATAGATACACAGATTTACGTATGCCTTACATAAAGTGTTCGATGTGTCTTCTACACAGTGTCATTAATGTACATTTACAAAGGTGAAATGTAATTCTGATCAGCTTCCATATATACTTTATACCCATACATATACATACACACACATATACATATATACACTGGAAAAGGTGCAAAGGTACAAAAAAGGTACAAACTGGAAAAGGTGCAAAGACATGCTACTAAGTGGCTCCCAGAACTGAAGGGTAAGAGCTACGAGGAAAGGTTAGAAGCATTAAATATGCCAAAACTAGAAGACAGAAGAAAAAGAGGTGATATGATCACTACATACAAAATAGTAACAGGAATTGATAAAATCGACAGGAAAGATTTCCTGAGACCTGGAACTTCAAGAACAAGAGGTCATAGATATAAACTGGCTAAACACAGATGCCGAAGAAATATAAGAAAATTCACTTTCGCAAACAGAGTGGTAGACGGTTGGAACAAGTTGGGGGAGAAGGTGGTGGAGGCCAAGACCGTCAGTAGTTTCAAAGCGTTATATGACAAAGAGTGCTGGGAAGACGGGCACCACGAGCGTAGCTCTCATCCTGTAACTACACTTAGGTAATTACACTTAGGTAATTACACATGCATTCACAGACATTTATCTCATTTACTCTGACAGGGTGAGATAGCTGATAAAGAAACTAGTGTGCAATTAAGCACTTAATCACTGAAGGTGATTAACCCCTTAACTGCGTTGCCTCCAAATATGACACCCCCGCAGTGCGCAGGAAATAAATTCTCAGGAAAAAATTCATTTTTCTTTTTAAAGTGTCAGAAACCCTTCCTTCAGTATGGGTATGTAGAAAAAAAATCGAAATTGTACTTACTTTGGCAGCTATGGGGTCCGTAAGTTGGGGCGTGACGTCATCATTCCCTGTTCGCCCGTGACGTACGCTCCCGGGGCCAGTAGGGCGCCCGGGGCGGGGTGCGCGAGTTGCCGCGAATATATTTTCGTTCATTATTTTCGCACAGTTCCAAATACAATGGGGCCTCGATTTACGATGCTAATCCGTTCCCAGAAACGGATCGTATGTCGAAATATCGGAAGTCGAAGCGAATTTTCCCATAAGAAATAAAGGGATTTGAATTAATCCGTTCCCCACCCTCCAAAATATTAACATAAAAATACATTTTATACTGAATACAATGTTTTTTCTAACTACAATACAGTACCAAAACTTCACTTACCTTTATGGAGGGATTTCGATGGCGTATGGAAGATGGTGATGAGGGGGGAGGAGGAGAGTTGTTACTGTTTGGAAGGGGAGTCCCCTTCCATTATCACATCAGGCAGTGATGTTTTCTCTGGGGTACTCTCTCTCCTACGTTTTGCCTGAATACCGCTAGGACCTGGTTGTGGTTCAGTGCTTGTTTGTCTCACTACAAATTTGTCAAGAGACATTTGTTTTTCCATTCGATTTAACATTTGTCTGTAATGATGCATCACTTTAGCACCCATAATGTCCTTTTTCTTAACCAGTATGGTGGATATCGTTGACTGAGATTTGTTGTACTGCCTAGCCAGTTCACCGACACGCACACCGTCTTCATATTTACGAATGATCTCTTGTTTCTGCTCTATGGTCATTCTTACATGGGATCTCATATGTTGAGCCTTACCACTGACTTTCTTGGGACTCATGGCGCGATAAAAAATAATTACTTTAATGTTCAAAATGCAAAAAATCTCCACAAAAGCGGAATTTCTCATAGGCGCGATCGTCACTAAGCGGGTAGCTGTAGTAAACTGAGGCAGGACGGACCGCGTGACCGGGAACCACGCGCTCGGCCGACCCGAACGTGTACCAACAAATATCGGATGTCGACGACACCATCGGATGTTGAGTCGCATTTTTTGATGAAATTTATATCGGAACTCGAATTTATCGTAAGTAGGGGCAATCGTATGTCGAGGTGCCACTGTACATTTTATTTGTTTTTACGTGCTAATCCTATGTATAGTGAACACGTACACTATATTATGGCAGTAAAACATCCGTACTGTCCAAAGACACTGTGTTACGTGCATGACACTTGTGTACACATATGCAGCACACATTTACTATCATGCTAATTTATGTATATATACAATCTATTTACACACTATACACTGTCACACACTATATACATTCACCATCAACACATTCAGAACATTGCGTAGCAGCTGCTTCGTATGGGCCAATAGCAGCTGCCTCATATGGGCCAACAGCAGCTGCCTCGTATGTGCCAATAGCAGCTGCCTCATATGGGCCAACAGCAGCTCCCTCGTATGGGCCAATAGCAGCTGCCTCGTATGGGCCAATAGCAGCTGCCTTGTATATGCCAATAGCAGCTGCCTCGTATGGGACAATAGGAGCTGCCTCATATGGGCCAATAGCAGCTGCCTCATATGGGCCAATAGCAGCTGCCTCGTATGGGCCAATAGCAGCTGCCTCGTATATGCCAATAACAGCTGCCTCGTATGGGCCTATGGGAGCATTTGGCCATGAACACATTCAGAACACCTCGAGTGAGAGCAGCCACACCCAGCCAGTCTCCCTCACTCCAACATCTTACTCGCCAACATTGCTCCTCCCACCATACTGTTATAGTTCTTATTACACATGTTTTATATACCTATCTACATGTTTTATTTACCAGAACTATGCAAGCCGGTATTGTGTCCAATCAGTACAGTGGCCACCATACACTGCATGAAAAATCACACAGCAGACGACGCTACGATTACGTCACCTTCCTCACCAAAATAGCTCCTCTCAACATTCTCCTGTTGCTGTTCTTACACTATATACACACACACTATATATACCCATGTACATATGTTTTGCCCATAGCAAACCACTAAGCTAGTATGGTGAGCAAAACAAGAGTGGCTGCCACACACACACAATGAGGCTACCTCAATTCTCGCCCTCCCTCCCTCACCAAGATTCCTCCTTCCACAATACTACGCACAACGCTAATTATAACCACAATCCTGGTCACTAATTCCTGTAAATGAATAATTGACCACATGTTTATTTTGAAAAGGAACCTAAGAAATCATTTGAAGATTCCTAGATGAACGAAATAATGCTGTGGTGCTGTGGCTAGTGCTGTGAACATCGTGAACAGCATTGAATCACTGATATTTGAACATTGTACCCAGTCATTATCACACTGAGGCTCTTCTATAACACTATCATAGCTAAATAATACAAGTTATATATGTATTTTGACATTATTAGGTGATGCTGTGGTCACACGCTGAACAGCAGTGCTGTGCGCTCATGCTGCGAGCGCCAGCCTTGGTTACTCAATCACTACTGAGGCTCCCACACCCGGGAATGTGGACCACGATTTTTTTAAAGATGGCGTCTGTTTACAAGAGCCCTGAGGAAGCTGATGTGAACCCCGTGTAACCGCGGGAGTTTGAATGGAACGTGAAAAATACAAATACCCGGAGGCGCGTTGCGCAAACCAGATGCGAGCCTGCAGGCGCGTTGCGCAGTTAAAGGGTTAAGGTGCTTTTACAAGCTCAGGTTATATAGTTACATCACACCCTTCCCTCAGTATTAATTATACATTGTATAATTAATCTATTACATGGTCAATCTTGGATACAAGTCCAATATATCATCAAGTGTTCCAGTATTCATATAGTAATTACAGAGTTCAGCATACCTTAGCCCAGGGGGGCGAAAGTCAGCCAGTATGGGACATTCTACAATATAATGTTCAAGAGAGTGCTTGTTTTCTCTTTCACAAAGTTGACACATAGTGTACTCGACATTTGGGTTTTGAGAAAGCTGCCAGATACGTCTGTATCCCAGGCGTATTCTGGCCACTATAACATCACATTGCCGGGTTCTTGTTCTATTAGTCCCATATATGAATGTTCCTCACGATATCTATCATAATATTTAAGGCAACGCAGTTAAGGGGTTAACCTACCCTAAACTAACATAACTAAATCAATAATTATGTTCTTAAATCAATATATAATAATATTTAAATAAACTAATAGGAACAATTTATTGAGAGTAAAGAAAATCACTCGGCCTATT
>WNGS01144602.1:0-12375 GCA_020271785.1 Procambarus virginalis
ACATATATTATTAAATATGACCAAAAAAGTAAGATTAATAATTCTAACACGAATTTTCTCGATTCTTCTATGTTCTTTTTACTGTTGACGGTAAATGAAAAATCAATTCTCCAAAATCATTTTTATTCTAGTCTGACGCAAACACTGAGCGCGTTCGAAAAACTTATTACATTTTCAAAGACTTTAGTTATCCAACACAACTTATGCTGAACAGCATTGGCTCTTATACCTGCATTTGGGTGAGGTGATGTAATACAATAGTGGGTGAAAAACAAACTTTCAACAAAACACAGAACAACGGAACAATGGGTATAGATTGTAACTGCAGAAGGCCTATTGGCCCATATTTCTTGATGCTTCTATATTGGAGCGGAGTCTTGAAGTGGGTAGAATATAGTTGTGCATTAATTGCTGTTGATTGCTGGTGTTGACTTCTTGATGTGTAGTGCCTCGTAGATGTCAAGCCGCCTGCTGTCGCTGTATCTATCATGATTTCTGTGTTGTTTGCTAAGATTTCTCTGGTGATGGTTTGGTTGTGGGAAGAGATTATATGTTCCTTAATGGAGCCCTGTTGCTTATGCATCGTTAAACGCCTGGAAAGAGATGTTGTTGTCTTGCCTATATACTGAGTTTTTTGAGGCATACAGTCCCCAAGAGGGCATTTGAAGGCATAACGACGTTGGTCTCTTTTAGAGCGTTCTGCTCCGTGTCTGGAGAGTTTCTCATGAGTAGGCTGGCCGTTTTCTTGGTTTTATAGTAAATCGTCAGTTGTATCTTCTGATTTTTGTCTGTAGGGATAACATTTCTATTAACAATATCTTTCAGGACCCTTTCCTCCGTTTTATGAGCTGTGGAAAGAAGTTCCTGTAAAATAGTCTAGTAGGGGGTATAGGTGTTGTATTAGTTGTCTCTTCAGAGGTTGCATGGCGTTTCACTTTCTTCTTATGATGTCTTCAATGAAACCATCGGAGAAGCCGTTGTTGACTAGGACCCGCCTTACCCTACAGAGTTCTTCGTCGACTTGCTTCCATTCTGAGCTGTGGCTGAGAGCACGGTCGACATAAGCGTTAACAACACTCCTCTTGTACCTACTGGGCAGTCACTGTTGGCATTTAGACACATTCCTATGTTTGTTTCCTTAGTGTAGACTGCAGTGTGGAAACCTCCTCTCCTTTCCATGACTGTTACATCTAGAAAGGGCAGCTTCCCGTCCTTCTCCATCTCGTAAGTGAAACGCAACACAGAATTCTGCTCAAACGCCTCCTTCAGCTCCTGCAGATGTCTGACATCAAGTACCTGTGTAAAAATGTCGTCAACATACCTGCAGTATATGGCCGGTTTTAAGTTCAAGTCGACTAAGACTTTTTTCTCGATGGTACCCATGTAGAAGTTCGCAAACAGGACACCTAGGGGAGAACCCATGGCGACCCCATCTACTTGCTTATACATGTGCCCATCCGGGCTCAAGAAGGGTGCCTCTTTAGTACAAGCTTGGAGTAGTTTCCTCAGGATATTTTCTGGTATGTCAAGAGGAGTACAGGCCGGATCACGATACACTCGGTCCACTATCATCCCGATTGTTTCATCCACAGGTACGTTGGTAAACAGTGATTCTACGTCCAACGAGGCTCTTATCCCTGTGGCCCGTGTTCCCCACAGTAAGTCAATAAATTTCTTTGGAGACTTCAGGATGAAGGCGCAAGGGACATAAGGAGTCAGCATGCCGTTGAGTCGCTTCGCCATCCCGTACGTGGGTGTGGGTATCTGGCTGATGATTGGCCGAAGTGGGTTTCCAGGCTTATGTGTCTTGACATTTCCATACGCATATCCAGGTTTATATTCCCCAATAATCTTTGGCAGATGGAGTCCGGATTTCTTGGCATTCACAGTTTCAATCAATTTGTTGACCTTTGCTTTCAATTCGGCTGTAGCCTACAGCCGAATTGAAAGCAAAGGTCAACAAATTGAGGTGAAAGTTTGTTTTCAACTCATCCAAAACCAATGTAACATGTCACCTCACCCAAATGCAGGTATAAAAAAGAAAGTTAAAGCTGTTTAAACTCTGTTCAGTTATAGTTGTTGTGTGTGTGTAAACTAAAGTCTTTGAAAATGTAATAAGTTTTACGAAATGCGCTCAAGTGTCGCGTCAGACTAGAAATAAAAATGAACTTTGGAGAATTGATTTTTCAGTTACCATCAACAGTGAAAAAGAATATAAGAAATATTGAGAAAATTCGTGTTAGAATTATAAATCTTACTTTTTCGGTCATATTTAATAATATATGTCTACAGGAAAGACATATATTGTGAGGGTACCACCTCTGGTGTCAATGTGGGGACCCATAGCCTTGGAGAAGAAAATAAAAAGTATTCAGAGGAGACCTTGTGGTTTCTCACTGAAAACTAATATTATCTTCTTTTACCACCTCCAATCTTTTGTATGCACACATATATATATGTTTTATTTGAACTTTGTTACAAAAAAGGAGTTACATATAGGGTACAAAGATGGTTATCATAGGTTGTCGAGTTCCTCCAGCTCCTCAGATGGCGGGCAGGAACCCTGAATGCAGTGCACATTTTCCCTCTGCATCGCCACGCTGAGGCGCTGGAAAAGAAAGCTGGCAGCTCTAGGGTCCCTTGTTTCAATGAGCCTAGAACCCAGTTCCTTAAAAAACTGGTAGCACTTTTACCCCAGGCACCGAGTGTCTCAGAAGCAATGGGGACAGAATTGTAGTGTTGATCCAGTTCTCTGTACTTACGGGATTTGACTGCTTCTCTGTGGGTGGCAGCAACACATGGTTGTGCAACACTGAGGTCAATGTAGGTGTTAGCCAGTGTTGATACGCACGTGTAGTCCCACACCAACTGCTTGCCATTCTTCCAGGGGTTCACTGTGATACCATCCGGGCGACCAATAAGAGCATCAGAGTTACGGGGCGTTAGGTAACGGGGCTCTCTTTCAGCTGGGCATTCAGCTGTGGTGAGGCTCCTCTTGATGAAGTCGTTAACTTCACTGTGCCTCGAGTGCCAACCCCCTGTGCTTTGGCAGAGTAGGCCATGGTGGCCGTACCTGTCAACCACCACCTCGCCGCAAATACACCTATATCTGGTGTGGATTTGGGCAGCAAGGCGGAGGGCCACAGCAATTCGGAGGGCGTGTGGTGTGAGACGCGTGCCAGTTGCCGACATTGGGGTTGCTAACAGGAAATCCCCTGCATGTGGGGCTGCTACTGCTGTGAGGCGAGCAATGTCGTGTTGTGTTGTTGCAGCACTCAGGCACTCTGCAGCAACTTGGTCTACAATGGGGCCATCCCAGCTGGATTGCTTGTGGGCTTTCGGGGACTGTGGTTGAGGTGATGAGCCTGCACGAGAGGCCCACTCTGTGGCACAGCGTGTAAAATTGGGATCATGTACACCTGCCAGCTGATGTAAGTGGGCAGGTAGAATTTCCTTCAGAAGATCGTCGGATGCCGATGAGGAGGACAGGAAGGCTGGAACAGCGATTTGCGTTGCTGTTCGAACTCTAAGGCCCCCAAATCTTACGGGAAGAGATGCTTGTTTCCACTGTAGGTCATCAAGAGAGAGGTTAAGGGCTTTTTCTAGCATTGATTTCAGTAACCGGTCATACTCAGCTAGTTTTTGGCTACTGTAAGATGGTGAACACCTCAGAAAGTAGGTTAACCTGGGGAGGGACAGACATCTGGTGATGAGGTAGAGTGCATCATGAGCATATATATATATATATATATATATATATATAATATATATATATATATTATATATAATATATATATATATTATATAGATAATATACATATATATATATATATATATATATATATATATATATATATATATATTATATATATATGTTGTTACGATAATCTCCTTCAAGAGAGATTTGCCTGCTCTTTCCTACATCAAGTTACTTCAGTACATCTAAAACATCTAGGTACTACAAACAGTAGTACGTATTGTGTAAACGGTGCTTTTGGCAAGCGCAAACGTATCACACACTTGCACTCCACCTCCCCCTCCCTCATCGCCGATCACCAAACTACCACTTCCAGCACGCCTGCTACTGATTGGTGAATCTCTGACTGCACCACTGCACCTCAGCGCCAGCTACCTAGCGATGTCTGGGCCTGAACCAGTCATTGAAGTTAGAATATCCTGTGCTCTCAAGCTGAAAACAACCATCTGATATACGCTCTGTTTATTAGTGGATGTTCTTGGCCAGTGCTTTATTCTCAGCACCTGTTAATTAATTTTTTTGTCTTATTTTATTGTAAGAGTAACATCACCCTTGTTCTTAATTTTATGTTATATTTTTTTTGACTTGTTTGTTTGCACTGTACATAGCCAGGGATTCTCTTTGTTCATATTTTCAAGTTAATTAAAGTTTCATTGTTCATACTATGTGTTTTGCGTGTTACTTTACCACAGACGACAACAGACAAGCAGTCAACTCTTTTTGTAAATGTGATTGGCATTGACAACAGCCATTAGGAGACTGCCGAGCACCTACACTTCTCTTTTTTTCCATCAAATTTAATGGGGGACCTGTCCGGGAGCCTCACTCAGGTACTAGTACTAGAACATCAATTTGTGGTAAGTGTACTTGGCTTTGATACTGTTGCCTTTCAATATTTTCATTACTTTTAATATATGGTGCTGTGTATTTTGTGCATTCTGAGGGTAGCATTCTTCGGGTCAAAGCACCCTATCTTCTGCAATCCGACCAAAGGAGGATACAGAGGGCCATAGTTCCTCTAGCACAGACTACGCTGCTGAGTTGGGACCTCAACAGCAGTTCTCGTCACCAGTTGACACTCGCACCCCTATACGTCGGTCAGAGATGATGATATTTACTTAGGTAGGGAATTAGCTTTTTTTTCAGAGCACAAAGTTCGCTAATTCTGTATGTATCATATTTCATTAAGTAGGAAAACCCTCGCTTCTGTCCTATAGAGACTCGGCAAGGTATCCCTACATTCTTGGACTACCTTATTCACTTTTGAAACAAATGTTTCATTTGTGTTAGAAACTATCGGTTTCATTTATTTAGTAGGATTTTCTTGCCTTTATTCTCTTACATTGAGTACCAGGTACAAGATTTCCTGCGATTTTGATTGACTAATCAGTTACCATACTCATAACGTTAATTGTTAATGATTAAAATTCCACAGGATAGTTACCAGTTGCCACGTCATCCTGTTACTGACACTTCCAATATCACAAGTATATTCGTTGTACATTTATTTGCTATTTTCACAATGTCTCGTCTCTCAGCATTTCGTAGTGATCCAGCAAGTGAAGTAGGGAACTTAATTCGTGCCAAGAGGACCGAATTACAAACTCTTGCACACGAGTATCAACTAGATGTTCTTCATGGAGTCAACAAAAATGACTTGCACAATATAATCATGGATCACCTCTTAGAAGAAAGAATTATAGACTCTGATACTCACAAAAACTATTCAGTTGCAGATAAACATGCTCTGGCAGCTATGAAGCTAAAGCTCGAACTTGCAAAAATCGAGCGGGAACAAAAGAAAGAAGAGGCTGCCCTAAGGAAAGAAAAACAGGAACGTGAGTTGGCCCTAAGGGAAAGAGAGGCTGCCATAAAGAAAGAAGAACAGGAACGTGAGGCGGCCCTAAGGAAAGAACAGGAACGCGAGGTGGCCCTAAAAGAACGCGAGATGGCCCTAAAGAAAGAAGAACAGGAACGTAAGGCTGCCCTCAAGGAACGTGAGGCTGCCCTACTCCGTGAGCGGGAGAGGTAGCAGCTTGAAACAAGAAAACGTGACCTGGAGATACAACGGGAGCACAGTAAACAGCAAGCTGATAGTGCTCTCGAATATCGTCGACAAGAACTAGCGTTGGAAACTACACACCACACTCAGCGCCAACAAGCTACAGCTAGTCTTCCCGTAAGTTTCAATATCTCCCATGCAAGTAAGTTAATGCCACCTTTCGTTGAGACAGAGATAGACGTGTTTTTCACCACTTTTGAGACCCTAGCTAAAAAACTTAGTTGGCCTGAAGATCAATGGTCTACCCTTCTCAGAGTGCATCTCACAGGTAGAGCTGCAGTTACTCTCAGTACCTTAGCGTCTGAGAATGACTACCAGACCCTGAAGCAAGCAGTTTTGGACGCCTACCTTCTCTCCACCGAAAGCTACACACGAAAATTCCGTGATTATCTAAAGGCAAGTACCGCCACCTTTTTAGAATTTGCCAATACAAAGAAAAGATATTTCATGAAATGGCTGGAAGCAGCATATGTCTCTACATTTTCAGAACTCGTCAACCTCATTCTAGTTGAGGAATTCTTGAGACGTCTTCCCCCTTCCATCCGTTTATATTTAGCAGACAAAGAAGAAACCGACTACATCAGATGTGCTAAGTCGGCTGACGCCTACAGCCTCATACATCGGCTAACACCAGACTCACCTTCCAGTAAGAAGTCTTGGTGTAGTTATGATATAGTGAGTACCAATCAAGCGAGCTCTCAATTGTACTGTAAGTATTGCAAACTCTATGGACATGCCATGGATAAATGTGGAAAAGCTCAATACAAAGGCAATAATGAAACTACTAAACCCAAACCGACTACTCCTAAGTCCGGTAAGCTTGTGATGAATGTTGGTGTTCCTGTTAATGATCTTTCTCTCTTCAGCAAACACCTGTATTCTGGAACTGTTTCTGCCAATGGTACAGATTCGGAGGGATGTTTCAAATTGAAGATCTTGAGGGACACAGCGGCTCTTCATTCAATATTGAAATCGGCTGTACCTAACATCACCTACACCGGAGAAACCGTCCTTATCACTGACCTCACTGCTACCACTCCGTATCCACTCGCCAGAGTCCACCTGGATTGTCCTTTCGTGACCGGTGAAGTCCAAGTCGCCATCAGGGAGAAGCCTTTTCCCATGTCTGGAGTGCAACTTCTCCTGGACAATGACTTGGCAGAAGATCTGCAACCTTCCAACCTGATCATCATGGACAAACCCCAGGTGTGTAACTCTGTAGTGGATAATCCCGTCTTTAAGTATGTTCCAGCAGAGGTCCAAGAAAGTGATCAAGTTTCTCCTCCGGTTTTGGTGACCACCCGTGCACAAGCTGCACGCCCGCAACCAGCTGACTACTGCTACCGCTGTCCCTCAAGACCCTCAGAATCTACCACCGAATCTTACTATGTTGGAGTTCCGTAAGTTACAGAGGGAGGATCCTTCATTAACACCATTATTCTTCCAGGCTGAGACTCAACCTGACAGTATCCCTGGGTTCTTCCTAGAGAATCAGTTGCTCTACCGCAGGTACAGCCCCAGTAAGCTGATGGAGGATGACGATTGGGCAAATGTCGAACAACTAGTGGTTCCCACCAGCCTACGGCCCGATATTCTATACCTGGCCCACTGATCACTTTCTCACTATGGTTTTAACAAAACCTACCACGGAATCAGACATGACTACTACTGGCCAGGTATGGGTAAAGACGTCAAAAGTTACGTGCAACAGTGTCATATATGTCAGGTGGCAGGAAAACCTAACATCCCGATTCCCAAGGCTCCCTTACTTCCCATCCAGGTGCCTGTGGAACCTTTCCACAGACTCATCATAGACTGTGTTGGTCCTTTACCCCGGACCAGTTCTGGCAACACTTATATACTAACTATCCTTCTATCCTGTGTCCAACCACCAGATTCCCCATAGCAGTTCCTGTAAAGAACATTACGGCTGCTACAGTGGTAAAACAACTATTGAAGATCTTTACTCAATACTGATTTCCACGGGAGGTTCAAAGTGACTGTGGCACCAACTTCAACAGTGTTCTCTTCAAGAAGACACTGGAAGAGTTCAACATCACACAGGTATTGTTCAGCCTCTATCATCCTGCTTCACAGGGTTCTCTTGAACGTAGTCTTCAAACGATGAAAGCACTCCTAAAGAAATTTTGCAATGAAACCTTAAAAGACTGGGATAAACAACTTGACCTCATCATGTGCATTTTCAGAAGTCTCCCCAATGAGTCTCTAGGAGTATCTCCTTATGAGATGCTCTACGGACGCAAGTGCCGTACTCCTCTCAGAGCTTTTAAAGACTCTCTACGTAATGCCACCTTCAGTGACCCTCAGAATGTGCCCCAATTTCTTCAAAACTTAAAGCACATTCTAGAGAGAGTACTTAAATTTGCTAATGACAATCTATTGAAAGCTCAGGAGAGGATGAAGACTCATTTTGACCAACGCAGCAAATTAAGGAAATTTAAACCAGGAGACTTCGTGTTGGCATCCTATCCCAGTTTCTCCATTGCAAAATAAGTTTTCAGGACCCTACCGCATCAAGGAGTGCAGAAACAACCATAACTACGTTCTTGAGACTCCAGATAGGCGGCGGAGACCCCAGTTGTGCCACATCAATCTTCTCAAGGAATATAAAGGAATTCCCCCCACTGTGTTACTATCACTCTCCACTTTCAAAGATCCATACCTCCACAGTGAGACCTTCCCTGCTTCTCCTCCGGAAAGCAATGACTCTGAGTCAGTGCCATCCAACTCGGAAATCCTTAATGATCCTCATACCTATTTACAGGACAGTAATAGTGCTCCTTTGCTATGTTCTGATCCCATTCTCGCCTCTCCAGATATCACGAAGCCCTTCATCATCCATGTCGACGCCAGTGGTACCGGCATCGGGGGCGTTCTGATGCAACAACGAGGCGAGGAGGTTCTTCCTGTTAGCTACTACAGCTACAAGTTGAAACCTCACCAGAAGAACTACAGCACTATCGAAAAGAAGCTCTTCTCCATCGTCCTGAATCTGCAACATTTTGAACCTTACCTATAGGGGAATCGGTCTATTACCATCAACTCGGGCCACAATCCCCTGCGGTCCCTACAACAGGCCCAATTCAGCAATCAACGTCTTCTGCGATGGGCTCTGTATTTGCAGAATTTTAATCTGGAGATCTTCTACATCAAAGGTTCGGACAACATCATAGCCGACGCCCTCTCCAGAGTCTACGAGGTAGAGACAGCTACTCCTACCTTTACACCAACCACTGAAGTAACTTAACCCGTAAGAGCAGGCTTCGGGGGAGAGCTGTTACGATAATCTCCTTCAAGAGAGAGATTTGGCCTGCTCTTTCCTACCATCAAGTTACTTCAGTACATCTAAAACATCTAGGTACTACAAACAATAGTACGTATTGTGTAAATGGCGCTTTTGGCAAGCGCAAATGTATCACACACTCGCTCTCCACCTCCCCATCCCTCGTCGCCAATCATCAAAGTACCACTTCCAGCCCGCCTGCTTCTGACTGGTGAATCGCCAACTGCACCACTGCACCTCTGCACCTCAGCGCCATCTACCTACCCGATCTCTGGGCCTGAACCAGTCATTGAAGGTAGAATATCCTGTGCTCTCAAACTGAAAACAACCAACTGATATACGCTCTGTTTATTAGTGGTTGTTCTCGGACACACACACACACACACACACACACACACACACACACACACACACACAGAGAGAGAGGAAAACCCAGACATAATAGCCCTCACAGAAACAAAACTGACGAAAACGATAACAAATGCAGTGTTTCCACAGGACTATTATGTTATGAAGAAAGAGAGGGAAGGAAGAGGTGGTGGTGGTGTAGCTCTACTGGTAAGGAAAGGCTGGGAGATTGAGGGGATGGTTATTCAGGGCTGTGAAGGTTTCAGTGACTACATAGCAGGTACCATAACAAATGGAGGGAAGAAAATTATAGTCGTAGTCATATATAATCCACCACCAAATGACAGAAGACCTAGACAGGAATATGATAGAAACAACATGGCCACCATTAACATAATAGAAAGAGCAGCTTCTGTTGCTAACAGGAATGGATCTGGACTACTAATTATGAGAGACTTCAACCATGGGAAGATAGATTGGAAGAACAGAGACCCGCATGGAGGACCAGAAACATGGAGAGCTAAGCTGCTGGATGTGGCAACAAGAAACTTTCTAAGCCAGCACGTCACGGATCCAACAAGAATGAGAGGAGAAGATGAACCAGCAATGCTTGATTTGATATTTAACCTAAATGAGTGGGATATAAGGGAAGTTAAGATGAAAGCACCCTTGGGAATGAGTGACCACAGTGTATTGAACTTTGAGTAACTGGTAGAGCTAGGAATTATCTCCCCAAAAAGGAACTAGGAATCAAAAGGCTGGCATACCGCAAGGGGAATTAGGAACAGATGAGGAGTTTCCTAAGTGAAATACCTTGGGACACAGACCTCAGAGATAAGTTTGTACAGGGTATGATGGACTATGTTACCCAAAAGTGTCAGGAGGCAGTAAACAGGTTCATCCCGGCCCAAAGCGAAAAATCCGAGAAGCAACAGAAGAATCCATGGTATAATAGGGCATGTATGGAAGCAAAGAAACTGAACAAAAGGGCGTGGAGGAACTTCCGGAATAACAGAACACCAGAAAGCAGAGAGAGAGATAACAGAGAACCAGGAATTAGTACGTTAGGGTGAGAAGAGAAGCAGAGAAAAGTTTTGAAAATGATATAGCAAACAAAGCCAAGACCGAACCAAAGCTGCTCCACAGTCACATCAGAAGGAAAACAACAGTGAAAGAACAGGTATTGAAACATAGAACAGGCGAGGACAGGTATACAGAGAATGACAAAGAGGTGTGTGAAGAACTCAACAAGAGGTTCCAGGAGGTCTTCACATAGAACAAGGTGAGGTCACTGTGCTAGGAGAAAGGGAGGTAAACCAGGCGGCCTTGGAAGAGTTCGAAATTACGAGAGAGGAGGTCAAGAGACACTGCTGGATCTGGATGTTAGAAAGGCTGTTGGGCCAGACGGGATCTCACCTTGGGTACTGAAAGAGTGTGCAGAGGCACTTTGCTTGCCACTCTCCATAGTGTATAGTAAGTCACTGGAGACGGGAGACCTACCAGAAATATGGAAGACGGCGAATGTGGTCCCAATATACAAAAAGGGCGACAGGCAAGAGGCACTGAACTACAGGCCAGTGTCCTTGACTTGTATACCATGCAAGGTGATGGAGAAGATCGTGAGAAAAAACCTGGTAACACATCTGGAGAGAAGGGACTTCGTGACAAATCGCCAACATGGGTTCAGGGAGGGTAAATCTTGCCTTACAGGCTTGATAGAATTCTACGATCAGGTGACAAAGATTAAGCAAGAAAGAGAGGGCTGGGCGGACTGCATTTTCTTGGATTGTCGGAAAGCCTTTGACACAGTACCGCATAAGAGGCTGGTACATAAGCTGGAGAGACAGGCAGGTGTAGCTGGTAAGGTGCTCCAGTGGATAAGGGAGTACCTAAGCAATAGGAAGCAGAGAGTTACGGTGAGGGGTGAGACCTCCGATTGGCGTGAAGTCACCAGTGGAGTCCCACAGGGCTCTGTACTCGGTCCTATCTTGTTTCTGATATATGTAAATGATCTCCCGGAGGGTATCGATTCATTTCTCTCATGTTTGCGACGATGCCAAAATTATGAGAAGGATTAAAACAGAAGAGGACTGTTGAGGCTTCAAGAAGACCTAGACAAGCTGAAGGAATGGTCGAACAAATGGTTGTTAGAGTTTAACCCAACCAAATGTAATGTAATGAAGATAGGTGTAGGGAGCAGGAGGCCAGATACAAGGTATCATCTGGGAGAGGAAATTCTTCAGGAGTCAGAGAAAGAAAAAAGACTTGGGGTTGATATCACGCCAGACCTGTCTCCTGCAGCACATATCAAGAGGATAACATCAGCGGCATATGCCAGGCTGGCCAACATACGAACGGCATTCAGAAACTTGTGTAAAGAATCATTCAGAACTTTGTATACCACATATGTCAGGCCAATCCTGGAGTATGCAGCCCCAGCATGGAGTCCATATCTAGTCAAGGATAAGACTAAACTGGAAAAGGTTCAAAGGTTTGCCACCAGACTAGTACCCGAGCTGAGAGGTATGAGCTACGAGGAGAGACTACGGGAATTAAACCTCACTTCGCTGGAAGACAGAAGAGTTAGGGGGGACATGATCACCACATTTAAGATTCTGAAGGGAATGATAGGGTAGATAAAGACAGGCTATTTAACACAAGGGGCACACGCACAGGGGACACAGGTGGAAACTGAGTGCCCAAATGAGCCACAGAGAGATAATAGAAGAAATTTTTTTAGTGTCAGAGTGGTTGACAAATGGAATGCATTAGGAAGATGTGGTGGAGGCTGACTCATACACAGTTTCAAGTGTAGATATGATAGAGCCCAATAGGCTCAGGAATCTGTAAACCTGTTGATTGACGGTGGAGGCGCGGACCAAAGAGCCAGAGCTCAACCCCAAA
>WNGS01144617.1:42586-55809 GCA_020271785.1 Procambarus virginalis
TTCAGTATAACCATCCAGCCTCAGTATAAACCATCCTGCCTCAGTATAACCATCTAGTTTCAGTATAACCATCCAGCCTCAGTATAACCATCCAGCCTCAGTATAACCATCTAGCTTCAGTATAACCTTCCAGCCTCACTATAACCATCCAGCCTCAGTATAACCATCCAGCCTCAGTATACCATCCAGCCCCAGTATAACCATCCTGCCTCAGTATAAACCATCCAGCCTCAGTATAACCATCCAGCCGCCAGTATAACCATCCAGCCTCAGTATTACATCCTGCCTCAGTATAACCATCCAGCCTCAGTATAACCATCTAGCCTCAGTATAACCATCCAGCCTCAGTATAACCATCCAGACTCAGTATAACCATCCTGCTTCAGTTTAATCATCCAGCCTCAGTATAACCATCCAGCCTCAGTATAACCATCCAGCCTCAGTATAATCATCCAGCCTCAGTATAACCATCCAGCCTCAGTATAACCATCCAGAATCAGTATAACCATCCAGCCTCAGTATAATCATCCAGCCTCAGTATATCCATCCTGCCTCAGTATAACCATCCAGCTTCAGTATAACCATCTTGCCTCTGTATAACCATCCTGCCTCAGTATAACCATCCTGCCTCAGTATAACCATCCAGCCTCAGTATAACCATCCTGCCTCAGTATAACCATCCAGCCTCAGTATAACCATCCTGCCTCAGTATAACCATCCTGCCTCAGTATAACAATCCAGCTTCAGCATAACCATCCAGCTTCAGTATAACCATCCGTCCTCAGTATAACCAGCCTGCCTCAGTATAACTATCCTGCCTCAGTATAACCATCCTGCGTCACCCCCCTTCACCAACCTGACCTCATTTCTTGACCTTTTCCCTCCTTATCAACATCAGTGTCCATGTTTCTGAGACATAATAAAGTCATCCGTGAAGAAACTTAAACAAGTCAAGTCTCACCTGAGTGCCTCTCTGATGACCCCCCCAACTATACACAGAGGCAATAGAAGCATCAGAACTCACTAACACTGGAAATAAACATATTTACACAGTGGGCATAACTCCTAAAATCCTTTTCTTCCCCTCTTCAGGTAAGATGTGGTCATCGTCGCCCCGGATAGGAGAAAAGAGTGAGAACGCCGGGGAAACACCTGTTGAAGATGGCAGCAGTAGCAGCCCGCTGCACGAAAGCAAAAATATACACCTTAAAGAAAAAATGGGCAAGGGTCGTCACGGGAAAATAAGGAACAAGCAGAAAGGTGACGTCAAACAACCCACCAGTGATGTACATCGTCGAAACGCCTTGAACGCTGCCAACAAGACACGCATCAAGAAAACGTCTTCAAGAGAAAGAAAAAGTAATGAGGGTAAACCAGAACTCAAAAAAATTAGAGAAAGTAAACTGTTAGACAGAAATAATATTACGAAACTCCATAAAAACAAAAGAGAAAATAAACTCAGTGACAGGAATCAACATCACGCGGGCCCCACCGACCTGCAGAAACGACCCATAGACCTGAAGGGACGACCACGACGCGACATACACGACCACAAGAAAAAACTCCGCTACGTAATAGAGAGAAAACTCCGAAGTAGGAAAAACACAAAGAAAACGCTTCAAAACATTACAGGGAGTGAACACTTTGCTATGCGTGGAGGCCGGATGAATGACAAAGGAATAACCAAAATTCAACTAACAAATAAAAGCAAAACCAAGAAAGGAAGCAATCAGAATACACATGCAACTGTCCACAAAAATAACACTCAGAGAGGATGGAGGAGAACAAACAGGAATGGAATGAGAAAACAGAAGAAACAGTTGAACAAACAGAAGAAACCGTTGAACAAAGAGAAGAAACTGTTGAACAAAGAGAAGAAACCGTTGAACAAACAGAAGAAACCGTTGAACAAACAGAAGAAACCATTGAACAAACAGAAGAAACCGTTGAACAAACAGAAGAAACTGTTGAACAAACAGAAGAAACCGTTGAACAAACAGTTGGACAAACAGAAGAAACAGTTGAGCAAACATAAGAAACAGTTGAACAAACAGAAGAAACCGTTGAACAAACAGAATAAACAGTTGAACAAACAGAAGAAACAGTTGAACAAACAGAAGAAACCGTTGAGCAAACAGAAGAAACAGTTGAACAAACAGAAGAAACAGTTGAACAAACAGAAGAAACAGTTGAACAAACAGAAGAAACCGTTGAACAAACAGAAGAAACCTTTGAACAAATCAAGAACATGAAACATGAATAACGGTAAACAGAATGCAAATAACACCAAAACACTGCCTCGGAGAAAGAATGAGAATAATGAGAGGCATACAACAGAGATCAAGAGAAATAAGGGAATCAAGATAACTAAATCAGCAACGAAAATGAGAAAAATAAGAAAAATAAGAAAGTGAAACAGGATAGGAATTCGAAACAGAATGAGAGGAATGGAGAAATTAAGCCCAAGAGAAAAAATGGAATACAAAAATAAAATACAGAAAAACCTATGAGGGAAATAGAAGACAACACAGAAAAGATAATAAGAAGAATAAGAAACAGAATATAAGATAAACAAACAGAATAAAACAAACAAGAAGAATAAGACTAAAAAGAAGAATAAAACAAATACGAAGAATAAGACAAACAAGAAGAATAAAATAAAAAAGAATATTAAGATAAACAAGAAAAAGCTAGAAAAGAAGAAGAATAAGGCAAAAAAGAAGAATAAGACAAACAAGAAGAGGAAGAAGACAAACAAAAAGAATAAGACAAACAGGAATAATGTAAACAACAATAAGAAAAAAAGAAAAAATAAGATAAACAAGAAGAATAAGAAAAACAAGAAGAATAAGATTAACAAGAAGAATAACACAAACAAAAAGAATAAGATAAACAAAAAGAATAAGAAGAGCAGGAAGAATCAGATAAAGAAGAAGAATAAGATAAAAAATAAAAATAAAATAAACAAGAAAAATAAGAAAAACAAGAAGAGTAAAATAAACAAGAAGAAAAACAAGAATAAAATAAAGAAGAAGAAAAACAGAACGAATAAAATAAACAAGAAGAAAAACAAGAAGAATAAATTAAAACAGAAGAAAATCAGAAAGAAGAAAATCAGAAAGAAGAAAATAAACAAAAGAAAAAAAGAAGAATGAAATAAAGAAGAAGAAAAACAGGAAGAATGAAATAAACAAGAAGAAAAACAAGAAGAAAAAGAGAAACAAGAAGAAGGAGAAGAAGACAAACAAGAAGAGGACAGATACGAATCTTGGGAATAGGGGCAGAGATAATAATGGTCGGAATAAAATACGATACAATAAAGGTAAGAAGAGAGGAACCTCGTTGGAAGCTCTTGTTGGCTGACACCCACACTCTTGTTGGCTGACACCCACACTCTTGTTGGCTGACACCCACACTCTTGTTGGCTGACACCCACACTCTTGTTGGCTGACACCCACACTCTTGTTGGCTGACACCCACACTCTTGTTGGCTGACACCCACACTCTTGTTGGCTGACACCCACACTCTTGTTGGCTGACACCCACACTCTTGTTGGCTGACACCCACACTCTTGTTGGCTGACACCCACACTCTTGTTGGCTGACACCCACACTCTTGTTGGCTGACACCCACACTCTTGTTGGCTGACACCCACACTCTTGTTGGCTGACACCCACACTCTTGTTGGCTGACACCCACACTCTTGTTGGCTGACACCCGCACTCTTGTTGGCTGACACCCACACTCTTGTTGGCTGACACCCACACTCTTGTTGGCTGACACCCACACTCTTGTTGGCTGACACCCACACTCTTGTTGGCTGACACCCACACTCTTGTTGGCTGACACCCACACTCTTGTTGGCTGACACCCACACTCTTGTTGGCTGACACCCGCACTCTTGTTGGCTGACACCCACACTCTTGTTGGCTGACACCCACACTCTTGTTGGCTGACACCCACACTCTTGTTGGCTGACACCCACACTCTTGTTGGCTGACACCCACACTCTTGTTGGCTGACACCCACACTCTTGTTGGCTGACACCCACACTCTTGTTGGCTGACACCCACACTCTTGTTGGCTGACACCCACACTCTTGTTGGCTGACACCCACACTCTTGTTGGCTGACACCCACACTCTTGTTGGCTGACACCCACACTCTTGTTGGCTGACACCCACACTCTTGTTGGCTGACACCCACACTCTTGTTGGCTGACACCCACACTCTTGTTGGCTGACACCCACACTCTTGTTGGCTGACACCCACACTCTTGTTGGCTGACACCCACACTCTTGTTGGCTGACACCCACACTCTTGTTGGCTGACACCCACACTCTTGTTGGCTGACACCCACACTCTTGTTGGCTGACACCCACACTCTTGTTGGCTGACACCCACACTCTTGTTGGCTGACACCCACACTCTTGTTGGCTGACACCCACACTCTTGTTGGCTGACACCCACACTCTTGTTGGCTGACACCCACACTCTTGTTGGCTGACACCCACACTCTTGTTGGCTGACACCCACACTCTTGTTGGCTGACACCCACACTCTTGTTGGCTGACACCCGCACTCTTGTTGGCTGACACCCACACTCTTGTTGGCTGACACCCACACTCTTGTTGGCTGACACCCACACTCTTGTTGGCTGACACCCACACTCTTGTTGGCTGACACCCACACTCTTGTTGGCTGACACCCACACTCTTGTTGGCTGACACCCACACTCTTGTTGGCTGACACCCACACTCTTGTTGGCTGACACCCACACTCTTGTTGGCTGACACCCACACTCTTGTTGGCTGACACCCACACTCTTGTTGGCTGACACCCACACTCTTGTTGGCTGACACCCACACTCTTGTTGGCTGACACCCACACTCTTGTTGGCTGACACCCACACTCTTGTTGGCTGACACCCACACTCTTGTTGGCTGACACCCACACTCTTGTTGGCTGACACCCACACTCTTGTTGGCTGACACCCACACTCTTGTTGGCTGACACCCACACTCTTGTTGGCTGACACCCACACTCTTGTTGGCTGACACCCACACTCTTGTTGGCTGACACCCACACTCTTGTTGGCTGACACCCACACTCTTGTTGGCTGACACCCACACTCTTGTTGGCTGACACCCACACTCTTGTTGGCTGACACCCACACTCTTGTTGGCTGACACCCGCACTCTTGTTGGCTGACACCCCCACTCTTGTTGGCTGACACCCACACTCTTGTTGGCTGACACCCACACTCTTGTTGGCTGACACCCACACTCTTGTTGGCTGACACCCACACTCTTGTTGGCTGACACCCACACTCTTGTTGGCTGACACCCACACTCTTGTTGGCTGACACCCGCACTCTTGTTGGCTGACACCCACACTCTTGTTGGCTGACACCCACACTCTTGTTGGCTGACACCCCACTCTTGTTGGCTGACACCCACACTCTTGTTGGCTGACACCCACACTCTTGTTGGCTGACACCCACACTCTTGTTGGCTGACACCCACACTCTTGTTGGCTGACACCCACACTCTTGTTGGCTGACACCCACACTCTTGTTGGCTGACACCCGCACTCTTGTTGGCTGACACCCACACTCTTGTTGGCTGACACCCACACTCTTGTTGGCTGACACCCACACTCTTGTTGGCTGACACCCACACTCTTGTTGGCTGACACCCGCACTCTTGTTGGCTGACACCCACACTCTTGTTGGCTGACACCCACACTCTTGTTGGCTGACACCCACACTCTTGTTGGCTGACACCCACACTCTTGTTGGCTGACACCCACACTCTTGTTGGCTGACACCCACACTCTTGTTGGCTGACACCCACACTCTTGTTGGCTGACACCCACACTCTTGTTGGCTGACACCCACACTCTTGTTGGCTGACACCCACACTCTTGTTGGCTGACACCCGCACTCTTGTTGGCTGACACCCACACTCTTGTTGGCTGACACCCACACTCTTGTTGGCTGACACCCACACTCTTGTTGGCTGACACCCACACTCTTGTTGGCTGACACCCGCACTCTTGTTGGCTGACACCCACACTCTTGTTGGCTGACACCCACACTCTTGTTGGCTGACACCCACACTCTTGTTGGCTGACACCCACACTCTTGTTGGCTGACACCCACACTCTTGTTGGCTGACACCCACACTCTTGTTGGCTGACACCCACACTCTTGTTGGCTGACACCCACACTCTTGTTGGCTGACACCCACACTCTTGTTGGCTGACACCCACACTCTTGTTGGCTGACACCCACACTCTTGTTGGCTGACACCCACACTCTTGTTGGCTGACACCCACACTCTTGTTGGCTGACACCCACACTC
Source organism: Procambarus virginalis (assembly GCA_020271785.1). Classification (NCBI taxonomy): domain Eukaryota; kingdom Metazoa; phylum Arthropoda; class Malacostraca; order Decapoda; family Cambaridae; genus Procambarus; species Procambarus virginalis. Next base: position 48,952 of record WNGS01144617.1, read on the forward strand.
TTGTTGGCTGACACCCACACTCTTGTTGGCTGACACCCACACTCTTGTTGGCTGACACCCACACTCTTGTTGGCTGACACCCACACTCTTGTTGGCTGACACCCACACTCTTGTTGGCTGACACCCACACTCTTGTTGGCTGACACCCACACTCTTGTTGGCTGACACCCACACTCTTGTTGGCTGACACCCACACTCTTGTTGGCTGACACCCACACTCTTGTTGGCTGACACCCACACTCTTGTTGGCTGACACCCACACTCTTGTTGGCTGACACCCACACTCTTGTTGGCTGACACCCACACTCTTGTTGGCTGACACCCACACTCTTGTTGGCTGACACCCACACTCTTGTTGGCTGACACCCACACTCTTGTTGGCTGACACCCACACTCTTGTTGGCTGACACCCACACTCTTGTTGGCTGACACCCACACTCTTGTTGGCTGACACCACACTCTTTTTGGCTGACACCCCCACTCTTGTTGGCTGACACCCCCCACTCTTGTTGGCTGACACCCACACTCTTGTTGGCTGACACCCACACTCTTGTTGGCTGACACCCGCACTCTTGTTGGCTGACACCCACACTCTTGTTGGCTGACACCCACACTCTTGTTGGCTGACACCCACACTCTTGTTGGCTGACACCACACTCTTGTTGGCTGACACCCACACTCTTGTTGGCTGACACCCACACTCTTGTGGCTGACACCCACACTCTTGTTGGCTGACACCCACACTCTGTTGGCTGACACCCACACTCTTGTGGCTGACACCCACACTCTTGTGGCTGACACCACACTCTTGTTGGCTGACACCCACACTCTGTTGGCTGACACCACACTCTTGTTGCTGACACCCACACTCTTGTTGCTGACACCACACTCTTGTTGGCTGACACCCACACTCTTGTTGGCTGACACCCACATCTTGTTGGCTGACACCCACACTCTTGTTGGCTGACACCACACTCTTGTTGGCTGACACCCACACTCNTGACACCCACACTCTTGTTGGCTGACACCCACACTCTTGTTGGCTGACACCCGCACTCTTGTTGGCTGACACCCACACTCTTGTTGGCTGACACCCCAACTCTTGTTGGCTGACACCCGCACTCTTGTTGGCTGACACCCGCACTCTTGTTGGCTGACAACCACACTCTTGTTGGCTGACAACACACTCTTGTTGGCTGACACCCACACTCTTGTTGGCTGACACCACACTCTTGTTGGCTGACACCCACACTCTTGTTGGCTGACACCACACTCTTGTTGGCTGACACCCGCACTCTTGTTGGCTGACACCAACATCTTGTTGGCTGACACCACACTCTTGTTGGCTGACACCCGCACTCTTGTTGGCTGACACCCACACTCTTGTTGGCTGACACCCACACTCTTGTTGGCTGACACCCGCACTCTTGTTGGCTGACACCCACACTCTTGTTGGCTGACACCCACACTCTTGTTGGCTGACACCCGCACTCTTGTTGGCTGACACCCACACTCTTGTTGGCTGACACCCACACTCTTGTTGGCTGACACCCACACTCTTGTTGGCTGACACCCGCACTCTTGTTGGCTGACACCCGCACTCTTGTTGGCTGACACCCACACTCTTGTTGGCTGACACCACACTCTTGTTGGCTGACACCCCACTCTTGTTGGCTGACACCCGCACTCTTGTTGGCTGACACCCACACTCTTGTTGGCTGACACCCACACTTTGTTGGCTGACACCCACACTCTTGTTGGCTGACACCCGCACTCTTGTTGGCTGACACCCGCACTCTTGTTGGCTGACACCCGCACTCTTGTTGGCTGACACCCGCACTCTTGTTGGCTGACACCCACACTCTTGTTGGCTGACACCCACACTCTTGTTGCTGACACCCACACTCTTGTTGGCTGACACCCGCACTCTTGTTGGCTGACACCCGCACTCTTGTGGCTGACACCCACACTCTTGTTGGCTGACACCCACACTCTTGTTGGCTGACACCCACACTCTTGTTGGCTGACACCCGCACTCTTGTTGGCTGACACCCACACTCTTGTTGGCTGACACCCACACTCTTGTTGGCTGACACCCGCACTCTGTTGGCTGACACCCACACTCTTGTTGGCTGACACCCGCACTCTTGTTGGCTGACACCCACACTCTTGTTGGCTGACACCCGCACTCTTGTTGGCTGACACCCACACTCTTGTTGGCTGACACCCGCACTCTTGTTGGCTGACACCCACACTCTTGTTGGCTGACACCCGCACTCTTGTTGGCTGACACCCACACTCTTGTTGGCTGACACCCGCACTCTTGTTGGCTGACACCCACACTCTTGTTGGCTGACACCCGCACTCTTGTTGGCTGACACCCACTCTCTGTTGGCTGACACCCACACTCTTGTTGGCTGACCCACACTCTTGTTGGCTGACACCCACACTCTTGTTGGCTGACACCCGCACTCTTGTTGGCTGACACCCACACTCTTGTTGGCTGACACCCACACTTGTTGGCTGACACCCGCACTCTTGTTGGCTGACACCCACACTCTTGTTGGCTGACACCCACACTCTTGTTGGCTGACACCCACACTCTTGTTGGCTGACACCACACACTTGTTGGCTGACACCCGCACTCTTGTTGGCTGACACCCACACTCTTGTTGGCTGACACCCACACTCTTGTTGGCTGACACCCGCACTCTTGTTGGCTGACACCCGCACTCTTGTTGGCTGACACCCACACTCTTGTTGGCTGACACCCGCACTCTTGTTGGCTGACACCCACACTCTTGTTGGCTGACACCCACACTCTTGTTGGCTGACACCCGCACTCTTGTTGGCTGACACCCACACTCTTGTTGGCTGACACCCGCACTCTTGTTGGCTGACACCCACACTCTTGTTGGCTGACACCCACACTCTTGTTGGCTGACACCCGCACTCTTGTTGGCTGACACCCACACTCTTGTTGGCTGACACCCACACTCTTGTTGGCTGACACCCACACTCTTGTTGGCTGACACCCACACTCTTGTTGGCTGACACCCGCACTCTTGTTGGCTGACACCCACACTCTTGTTGGCTGACACCCACACTCTTGTTGGCTGACACCCACACTCTTGTTGGCTGACACCCACACTCTTGTTGGCTGACACCCACACTCTTGTTGGCTGACACCCACACTCTTGTTGGCTGACACCCACACTCTTGTTGGCTGACACCCACACTCTTGTTGGCTGACACCCACACTCTTGTTGGCTGACACCCACACTCTTGTTGGCTGACACCCACACTCTTGTTGGCTGACACCCACACTCTTGTTGGCTGACACCCACACTCTTGTTGGCTGACACCCGCACTCTTGTTGGCTGACACCCGCACTCTTGTTGGCTGACACCCGCACTCTTGTTGGCTGACACCCACACTCTTGTTGGCTGACACCCACACTCTTGTTGGCTGACACCCACACTCTTGTTGGCTGACACCCACACTCTTGTTGGCTGACACCCACACTCTTGTTGGCTGACACCCACACTCTTGTTGGCTGACACCCACACTCTTGTTGGCTGACACCCACACTCTTGTTGGCTGACACCCGCACTCTTGTTGGCTGACACCCGCACTCTTGTTGGCTGACACCCACACTCTTGTTGGCTGACACCCACACTCTTGTTGGCTGACACCCGCACTCTTGTTGGCTGACACCCACACTCTTGTTGGCTGACACCCACACTCTTGTTGGCTGACACCCACACTCTTGTTGGCTGACACCCACACTCTTGTTGGCTGACACCCACACTCTTGTTGGCTGACACCCACACTCTTGTTGGCTGACACCCACACTCTTGTTGGCTGACACCCGCACTCTTGTTGGCTGACACCCACACTCTTGTTGGCTGACACCCGCACTCTTGTTGGCTGACACCCACACTCTTGTTGGCTGACACCCACACTCTTGTTGGCTGACACCCACTCTTGTTGGCTGACACCCACACTCTTGTTGGCTGACACCCGCACTCTTGTTGGCTGACACCCACACTCTTGTTGGCTGACACCCGCACTCTTGTTGGCTGACACCCACACTCTTGTTGGCTGACACCCACACTCTTGTTGGCTGACACCCGCACTCTTGTTGGCTGACACCCACACTCTTGTTGGCTGACACCCACACTCTTGTTGGCTGACACCCACACTCTTGTTGGCTGACACCCACACTCTTGTTGGCTGACACCCACACTCTTGTTGGCTGACACCCACACTCTTGTTGGCTGACACCCACACTCTTGTTGGCTGACACCCACACTCTTGTTGGCTGACACCCACACTCTTGTTGGCTGACACCCACACTCTTGTTGGCTGACACCCACACTCTTGTTGGCTGACACCCACACTCTTGTTGGCTGACACCCACACTCTTGTTGGCTGACACCCACACTCTTGTTGGCTGACACCCACACTCTTGTTGGCTGACACCCGCACTCTTGTTGGCTGACACCCACACTCTTGTTGGCTGACACCCACACTCTTGTTGGCTGACACCCACACTCTTGTTGGCTGACACCCACACTCTTGTTGGCTGACACCCACACTCTTGTTGGCTGACACCCACACTCTTGTTGGCTGACACCCACACTCTTGTTGGCTGACACCCACACTCTTGTTGGCTGACACCCACACTCTTGTTGGCTGACACCCACACTCTTGTTGGCTGACACCCACACTCTTGTTGGCTGACACCCACACTCTTGTTGGCTGACACCCACACTCTTGTTGGCTGACACCCGCACTCTTGTTGGCTGACACCCACACTCTTGTTGGCTGACACCCACACTCTTGTTGGCTGACACCCACACTCTTGTTGGCTGACACCCACACTCTTGTTGGCTGACACCCACACTCTTGTTGGCTGACACCCACACTCTTGTTGGCTGACACCCACACTCTTGTTGGCTGACACCCACACTCTTGTTGGCTGACACCCACACTCTTGTTGGCTGACACCCACACTCTTGTTGGCTGACACCCACACTCTTGTTGGCTGACACCCACACTCTTGTTGGCTGACACCCACACTCTTGTTGGCTGACACCCACACTCTTGTTGGCTGACACCCACACTCTTGTTGGCTGACACCCACACTCTTGTTGGCTGACACCCACACTCTTGTTGGCTGACACCCACACTCTTGTTGGCTGACACCCACACTCTTGTTGGCTGACACCCACACTCTTGTTGGCTGACACCCACACTCTTGTTGGCTGACACCCACACTCTTGTTGGCTGACACCCACACTCTTGTTGGCTGACACCCACACTCTTGTTGGCTGACACCCACACTCTTGTTGGCTGACACCCACACTCTTGTTGGCTGACACCCACACTCTTGTTGGCTGACACCCACACTCTTGTTGGCTGACACCCACACTCTTGTTGGCTGACACCCACACTCTTGTTGGCTGACACCCACACTCTTGTTGGCTGACACCCACACTCTTGTTGGCTGACACCCACACTCTTGTTGGCTGACACCCACACTCTTGTTGGCTGACACCCACACTCTTGTTGGCTGACACCCACACTCTTGTTGGCTGACACCCACACTCTTGTTGGCTGACACCCACACTCTTGTTGGCTGACACCCACACTCTTGTTGGCTGACACCCACACTCTTGTTGGCTGACACCCACACTCTTGTTGGCTGACACCCACACTCTTGTTGGCTGACACCCACACTCTTGTTGGCTGACACCCACACTCTTGTTGGCTGACACCCACACTCTTGTTGGCTGACACCCCACTCTTGTTGGCTGACACCCACACTCTTGTTGGCTGACACCCACACTCTTGTTGGCTGACACCCACACTCTTGTTGGCTGACACCCACACTCTTGTTGGCTGACACCCACACTCTTGTTGGCTGACACCCACACTCTTGTTGGCTGACACCCACACTCTTGTTGGCTGACACCCGCACTCTTGTTGGCTGACACCCACACTCTTGTTGGCTGACACCCACACTCTTGTTGGCTGACACCCACACTCTTGTTGGCTGACACCCACACTCTTGTTGGCTGACACCCACACTCTTGTTGGCTGACACCCACACTCTTGTTGGCTGACACCCACACTCTTGTTGGCTGACACCCACACTCTTGTTGGCTGACACCCACACTCTTGTTGGCTGACACCCCACTCTTGTTGGCTGACACCCACACTCTTGTTGGCTGACACCCACACTCTTGTTGGCTGACACCCGCACTCTTGTTGGCTGACACCCGCACTCTTGTTGGCTGACACCCACACTCTTGTTGGCTGACACCCGCACTCTTGTTGGCTGACACCCACACTCTTGTTGGCTGACACCCACACTCTTGTTGGCTGACACCCGCACTCTTGTTGGCTGACACCCGCACTCTTGTTGGCTGACACCCGCACTCTTGTTGGCTGACACCCACACTCTTGTTGGCTGACACCCACACTCTTGTTGGCTGACACCCACACTCTTGTTGGCTGACACCCACACTCTTGTTGGCTGACACCCACACTCTTGTTGGCTGACACCCACACTCTTGTTGGCTGACACCACACTCTTGTTGGCTGACACCCGCACTCTTGTTGGCTGACACCCGCACTCTTGTTGGCTGACACCCGCACTCTTGTTGGCTGACACCCACACTCTTGTTGGCTGACACCCGCACTCTTGTTGGCTGACACCCGCACTCTTGTTGGCTGACACCCACACTCTTGTTGGCTGACACCCACACTCTTGTTGGCTGACACCCACACTCTTGTTGGCTGACACCCACACTCTTGTTGGTGACACCCACACTCTTGTTGGCTGACACC
>WNGS01144617.1:76874-114675 GCA_020271785.1 Procambarus virginalis
CCTGCCTCAGTATAACCATCCTGCCTCAGTATAACTATCCTGCCTCAGTATAACCATCCTGCCTCAGTATAACCATCCTGCCTCAGTATAACCATCCTGCCTCAGTATAACCATCCTGCCTCAGTATAACCATCTAGCCTCAGTATAACCATCCTGCCTCAGTATAACCACCCTGCCTCAGTATAACCACCCTGCCTCAGTATAACCATCTAGTTTCAGTATAACCATCCTGCCTCAGTATAACCATCCAGCATCAGTATAACCATCCAGCCTCAGTATAACCATCCTGCCTCAGTATAACCATCCTGCCTCAGTATAACCATCCTTCTCCGTATAACCATTCTGCCTCAGTATAACCATCCTGCCTCAGTATAACATCCTGCCTCAGTATAACCATCCTGCCTCAGTATAACCATCCTGCCTCAGTATAACCATCCAGCCTCAGTATAACCATCCAGCTTCAGTATAATCATCCAGTTTCAGTATAACCATCCAGCCTCAGTATAATCATCCAGCTTCAGTATAACCATCCTGCCTCAGTATAATCATCCTGCCTCAGTATAACCATCCTGCTTCAGTATAACCATCCAGCCTCAGTATAACCATCCTGCCTCAGTATAACCATCCTGCCTCAGTATAACCATCCTGCCTCAGTATAACAATCCAGCTTCAGTATAACCATCCAGCCTCAGTATAACCATCCTGCCTCAGTATAACCATCCTGCCTCAGTATAACCATCCTGCCTCAGTATAACCATCCTGCCTCAGTATAACCATCCTGCCTCAGTATAACCATCCTGCCTCAGTATAACCATCCAGCTTCAGTATAACCATCCAGCCTCAGTATAACCATCCTGCCTCAGTATAACCATCCTGCCTCAGTATAACCATCCTGCCTCAGTATAACCATCCTGCCTCAGTATAACCATCCTGCCTCAGTATAACAATCCAGCTTCAGCATAACCATCCAGCTTCAGTATAACCATCTGGCCTCAGTATAACCAGCCTGCCTCAGTATAACTATCATGCCTCAGTATAACCATCCTGCCTCAGTATAACCATCCTGCCTCAGTATAACCATCCTGCGTCACCCCACCTTCACCAACCTGATTTCATTTCTTGACCTTTTCCCTCCTTATCCACATCAGTGTCCATGTTTCTGAGACATAATAAAGTCATCCGTGAAGAAACTTAAACAAGTCAAGTCTCACCTGAGTGCCTCTCTGATGACCCCCCCAACTATACACAGAGGCAATAGAAGCATCAGAACTCACTAACACTGGAAATAAACATATTTACACAGTGGGCATAACTCCTAAAATCCTTTTCTTCTCCCCTTCAGGTAAGATGTGGTCATCGTCGCCCCGGATAGGAGAAAAGAGTGAGAACGCTGGGGAAACACCTGTTGAAGATGGCAGCAGTAGCATTCCGCTGCACGAAGGCAAAAATATACACCTTAAAGAAAAATTGGGCAAGGGTCGTCACGGGGAAATAAGGAACAAGCAGAAAGGTGACGTCAAACAACCCACCAGTGATGTACAACGTCGAAACGCCTTGAACGCTGCCAACAAGACACGCATCAAGAAAACGTCTTCAAGAGAAAGAAAGAATAATGAGGGTAAACCAGAACTCAAAGAAATTAGAGAAAGTAAACTGTTAGACAGAAATAAAATTACGAATCTCCATAAAAACAAAAGAGAAAATAAACTCAGTGACAAGAATCAACATCACGCGGGCCCCACCGACCTGCAGAAACAACCCATAGACCTGAAGGGACGACCACGACGCGGCATACACGACCACAAGAAAAAACTCCGCTACATAATGGAGAGAAAACTCCGAAGTAGGAAAAACACAAAGAAAACGCTTCAAAACATTACAGGGAGTGAACACTTTGCTATGCGTGGAGGCCGGATGAATGACAAAGGAATAACCAAAATTCAACTAACAAATAAAAGCAATACCAAGAAAGGAAGCAATCAGAATACACATGCAACTGTCCACAAAAATAACACTCAGAGAGGATGGAGGAGAGCAAACAGGAATGGAATGAGAAAACAGAAGAAACAGTTGAACAAACAGAAGAAACCGTTGAACAAACAGAAGAAACAGTTGAACAGACAGAAGAAACCGTTGAACAAACAGTAGAAACAGTTGAACAAACAGAAGAAACCGTTGAACAAACAGAAGAAACCGTTGAACAAACAGAAGAAACCGTTGAACAAACAGAAGAAACCTTTGAACAAATCAAGAACAAGAAACATGAATAACGGTAAACAGAGTGAAAATAACACCAAAACACTGCCTCGGAGAAAGAATGAGAATAATGAGAGGCATACAACAGAGATCAAGGGAAATAAGGGAATCAAGATAACTAAAATCATCAACGAAAATCAGAAAAATAAGAAAGTGAAACAGGATAGGAATTCGAAACAGAATGAGAGGAATGGAGAAATAAAGCCCAAGAGAAAAAAATGGAATACAAAAAAAAAAAATACAGAAAAACCTATGAGGGAAATAAAAGAACAACACATAAAAAGATAAACAAGAAGAATAAGACAAACAAGAAGAATAAGACAAACAAGAATAATAAGATAAACAAGCAGAATAAAACAAACAAGAAGAATAAGACTAACAAGAAGAATAAAACAAATACGAAGAATAAGACAAACACGAAGAATAAAATAAAAAAGAACATTAAGATGAACAAGAATAAGCCAAACAAGAAAAATAAGGAAAAAAAGAAGAATAAGACAAACGAAGAAGAATAAGGCAAACAAAAAGAGTAAGACAAACAGGAATAATATAAACAAGTATAAGAAGAAAAGTAAAAATAAGATAAACAAGAAGAATAAGAAAAACAAGAAGAATAAGATTAACAAGAAGAATAACAAAAACAAAAAGATAAGATAAAAAATAAGAATAAGAAGAACAGGAAGAATAAGATAAAAAATATAAATAATATAAACAAGAAACATAAGAAAAACAAGAAGAATAAAATAAAGAAGGAGAAAAACAAGAAGTATAATATAAAGAGAAGAAAACCAGGAAGAAAAAAATAAACAAGAAGAAAAACAAGAAGAAAAGAGAAACAAGAAGAAAAAGAAGAAGACAAACAAGAAGAGGACAGAAGCGAATCTTGGGAATAGGGCAGAGATAATAATGGTCGGAATAAAAAACGACACAATAAAGTAAGAAGAGAGGAACCTCGTTGGAAGCTCTTGTTGGCTGACACCCATACTCTTGTTGGCTGACACCCATACTCTTGTTGGCTGACACCCACACTCTTGTTGGCTGACACCCACACTCTTGTTGGCTGACACCCACACTCTTGTTGGCTGACACCCACACTCTTGTTGGCTGACACCCACACTCTTGTTGGCTGACACCCATACTCTTGTTGGCTGACACCCACACTCTTGTTGGCTGACACCCATACTCTTGTTGGCTGACACCCACACTCTTGTTGGCTGACACCCACACTCTTGTTGGCTGACACCCACACTCTTGTTGGCTGACACCCACACTCTTGTTGGCTGACACCCACACTCTTGTTGGCTGACACCCATACTCTTGTTGGCTGACACCCACACTCTTGTTGGCTGACACCCACACTCTTGTTGGCTGACACCCATACTCTTGTTGGCTGACACCCATACTCTTGTTGGCTGACACCCATACTCTTGTTGGCTGACNGTTGTAACATAGAGCATAAGACCACCTCCCAGTTGTAACATAGAACACAAGGCCACCTCCCAGTTGTAACATAGAGCATAAGACCACCTCCCAGTTGTAACATAGAGCATAAGACCACCTCCCAGTTGTAACATAGACATAGACCACCTCCCAGCGTAACATAGAGCAATAAAGGCAACCTCCCAGTTGTAACATAGAACACAAGGCCACCTCCCAGTGTGTAACATAGAACATAAGACCACCTCCCAGTTGTAACATAGAGCATAAGACTACCTCCCAGTTGTAACATAGAACACAAGACTACCTCCCAGTTGTAACATAGAACACAAGACCACCTCCCAGTTGTAACATAGAACACAAGGCCACCTCTCAGTTGTAACATAGAACACAAGACCACCTCCCAGTTGTAACATAGAACACAAGACCACCTCTCAGTTGTTACATAGAACACAAGACCACCTCCCAGTTGTACCATAGAACACAAGGCCACCTCTCAGTTGTAACATAGAACACAAGACCACCTCCCAGTTGTAACATAGAGCATAAGACCACCTCCCAGTTGTAACATAGAACACAAGACCACCTCCCAGTTGTAACATAGAACACAAGACCACCTCCCAGTTGTAACATAGAACACAAGACCACCTCCAGTTGTAACATAGAACGCAAGGCCACCTCCCAGTTGTAACATAGAACACAAGACCACCTCCCAGTTTTAACATAGAGCATAAGACCACCTCTCAGTTGTAACATAGAGCATAAGACCACCTCCCAGTTGTAACATAGAACACAAGACCACCTCCCAGTTGTAACATAGAACACAAGACCACCTCCCAGTTGTAACATAGAGCATAAGACCACCTCCCAGTTGTAACATAGAGCACAAGACCACCTCCCAGTTGTAACATAGAACACAAGACCACCTCCCAGTTGTAACATAGAACACAAGACCACCTCCCAGTTGTAACATAGAACACAAGGCCACCTCCCAGTTGTAACATAGAACACAAGGCCACCTCCCAGTTGTAACATAGAACACAAGGCCACCTCCCAGTTGTAACATAGAACACAAGACCACCTCCCAGTTGTAACATAGAACACAAGACCACCTCCCAGTTGTAACATAGAACACAAGACCACCTCCCAGTTGTAACACAGAACACCAATGAACACCTCCTCCCCCCCCCCCACCCTCATCATTCACTCTGTGAATACTGTTATGGGAGCGAGTATCCGAAGGTTCTAGACGAGCTAGTTAGTATAACTGACCGTGAATATGTATGAAATTGACTGTACTCACCTAGTTGTGCTCACCTAGTCCTGCTTGCGGAGGTTGAGCTCTGGCTCTTGGTCCCGCCTCTCAACTGTCCATCAACTAATGTACAGGTTCCTGATCCTACTGTGCTCTATCATATCTACACTTGAAACTGTGTATGGAGTCAGCCTCCACCACATCACTCCTAATGCATTCCATTTGTCTACCACTGACACTAAAAAAAAAATCTTTCTAAAATCTCTATGGCTCATTTGGGCACTCAGTTTCCACCTGTGTCCCCTAGTGCGTAAGCTCCTTGTGGTAAATAGCCTGTCATTATCTACCCTATCAATTCCTTGAGAATCTTGTATGTGGTGATCATATCCCCCCTAACTCTTCTGTCTTCCAGCGACGTAATGTTTAATTCCTGTAGTCTCTCATCGTAGCTCATACTTCTCAGTTTGGGTACTAGTCTGGTGGCAAATCTTTGAACCGTTTCCAGTTTTGTCTTATTCATGACTAGATATGGACTCCATGCTTGAGCTGCATACTCCAGGATTGGTCTGCATATGGGGTATACAAAGTTCTGAAAGATTTCTTACACAAGTTTCTAAAGGCCGTTCGTATGTTAGGCAACCTTGCATATGCCGCTTATGTTATCCTCTTGATGTGGGCTTCGGAGGTCAGTTCTTGAGTGATATCGACCCCCCAGGTCTTTCTCTCTCTCTGATTATTAAAGAAGCTCATCTCCCAAATGATACCTTGTTCTGGCCCCTACTCCCAACACCTGTCTTCATTATATTACATTTACTTGGGTTAAACTCTAAGAACCATTTTGTTCGACAATTCCTTCAGTCTGTCCAGGTCTTTTTGAAGCCTCAAGATTTCCTCCTCTGTCTTAATCCTTCTCATAATTTTGGCGTGGTCAGCAAACATTGGAAGGAATGAGTCTATGCCCTCTGGGAGATCAATTACATATATCAGAAACAGGATAGGTACGAGTACAGAGCCTGTGGGACTCCGTTGGTGACTTCACGCCAATCTAAGGTCTCATCCCTCACTGTAGCTCTTTGCTTCCTATTGCTTAGGTACTCCCTTATCCATTGGAACACCTTATCAGTTACTACTGCCTGTTTCTCCAGCTTATGTACCAGCCTTTTATTGGGTACTGTGTCAAAGGCTTTCCGACAGTCCAAGAAAATGCAGTCCGCCCATCCTTCTCTTTTTTGCTTAATCTTTGTCACCTGATCGTAGAAATATATTAAGCCTGTAAGGCAAGATTTACCCTCCCTGAACCCATGTTGATGGGTTGTCACGAAGTCCCTTCTCTCCAGATGTGTTACTAGTTATTTTCTCACAATCTTCTCCATCACCTTGCATGGTATACAAGTTAAGGAAACTGGCCTGTAGTTCAGTGCCTATTGTCTGTCACCCTTTTGTATTTGGGACCACATTAGCCGTCTTCTATATTTCTGGTAGGTCTCCCGTCTCCAGTGACTTACTATTTACCATGGAGAGTGCAAGCAAAGCGCTCCTGCACACTCTTTCAATACCCATGGTGAGATTCCGTCCGGACCACAGCTTTTCTCTCGTCCAGATCCAACAGATGTCTCTTGACCTCATTTCTTGTAATTTCGAACCCTTCCCAGGCCGCCTGTTTACTGTTTCTTCTCCTAGTGCAGTGACACCTTGTTCTATTGTGACGACCTCCTGGAACCTTTTGTTGGGTTCTTCACACACCTCTTTGTCATTCTCTGTGTACCTGTCCCCACCCGTTCTAAGTTTCATCATCTGTTCCTTCACTGTTGTTTCCTTCTGATCTGACTGTGTAATAGCTTTGGTTCGGTCTTGGTTTTATTTGCATATCATTTTCATACTTTTTCTGTTTCTCTTCTCACACCAACATACTCATTGCTGGTTCTCTGGTATCTATCTCACTCTCTGCTTTCTGGTGTTCTGTTATTTCGGAAGTTCCTCTACGCCCTTTTTGTTCACTTCCTTTGCCTCCATACATCCACTATTAAACCACGGATTCTTCTTTTTTTCCTGTCGGGCCGGGCAATTATTGCCTCCTGACACTTTTGTGTGACATAATCCATCATGTCTTGTACGGACTTAGTTCTGAGTTCTGTGTCCCATGGATATCACTTAGGAATTGTCTCATCTCATAATTTCCCTTTCAGTATGACAGCCTTTTGTTTCCTAATTCTGCTTTTTGAGTGACAAATCCTCGCTCTACTACTGCGTTCTCTGACTGACGGGCACGGTGCTCAGAGGGTCTCCAGAGAGGAGCTGAGGGCAAGATAAGTGGTGCAGTCACAGGGCAGTGACTGGTGCAGTCACAGGGCAGTGACTGGTGCAGTCACAGGACAGTGACTGGTGCAGTCACAGGGCAGTGTGAGTGGTGCAGTACAGGGCAGTGACTGGTGCAGTCACAGGACAGTGACTGGTGCAGTCACAGGACAGTGACTGGTGCAGTCACAGGACAGTGACTGGTGCAGTCACAGGGCAGTGACTGGTGCAGTCACAGGACAGTGACTGGTGCAGTCACAGGGCAGTGACTGGTGCAGTCACAGGGCAGTGACTGGTGCAGTCACAGGGCAGTGACTGGTGCAGTCACAGGACAGTGACTGGTGCAGTCACAGGACAGTGACTGGTGCAGTCACAGGACAGTGACAGTGGTGCAGTCACAGGGCAGTGACGTGGTGCAGCACAGGGCAGTGACTGGTGCAGTCAAGGACAGTGACTGGTGCAGTCACAGGCAGTGACTGTGGTGCTGCTTGACTGACTGTCTCGCTTCCCACAGGAGCTGAGGACAGCAGCTGTGAGCTTGGTGTGCAGCGGTGCGGGGTGAGTGTCTCAGGGGCCAGCTGACTCACAGCTTCCTCAGTCAGTACGATCATACTGCCCCGATGGTGCCCGCTGCTGCCTCAGTGAGTATACCTATCCTGCCTCAATAACCATCCTGCCTCAGTGTAACCATCCTGCCTCAGTATAACCATCCTGCCTCAGTAAACCATCCTGCCTCAGTGTAACCATCCTGCCTCAGTATAACCATCCTGCCTCAGTATAACCATCCTGCTCAGTGTAACCATCCTGCCTCAGTAAACCATCCTGCCTCAGGTAACCATCCTGCCTCAGTATAACCATCCTGCCTCAGTATAACCATCCTGCCTCAGTATAACCATCCTGCCTCAGTATAACCATCCTGCCTCAGTATAACCATCCTGCCTCAGTATAACCATCCTGCCTCAGTATAACCATCCTGCCTCAGTATAACCATCCTGCCTCAGTATAACCATCCTGCCTCAGTATAACCATCCTGCCTCAGTATAACCATCCTGCCTCAGTATAACCATCCTGCCTCAGTATAACCATCCTGCCTCAGTATAACCATCCTGCCTCAGTATAACCATCCTGCCTCAGTATAAACATCCTGCCTCAGTATAACCATCCTGCCTCAGTATAACCATCCTGCCTCAGTATAACCATCCTGCTCAGTATAACATCCTGCCTCAGTATAACCATCCTGCCTCAGTATAACCATCCTGCCTCAGTATAACCATCCTGCCTCAGTATAACATCCTGCCTCAGTATAACCATCCTGCCTCAGTATAACCATCCTGCCTCAGTATAACCATCCTGCCTCAGTATAACCATCCTGCCTCAGTATAACCATCCTGCCTCAGTATAACCATCCTGCCTCAGTATAACCATCCTGCCTCAGTATAACCATCCTGCCTCAGTATAACCATCCTGCCTCAGTATAACCATCCTGCCTCAGTATAACCATCCTGCCTCAGTATAACCATCCTGCCTCAGTATAACCATCCTGCCTCAGTATAACCATCCTGCCTCAGTATAACATCCTGCCTCAGTATAACCATCCTGCCTCAGTATAACATCCTGCCTCAGTATAACCATCCTGCCTCAGTATAACATCCTGCCTCAGTATAACCATCCTGCCTCAGTATAACCATCCTGCCTCAGTATAACCATCCTGCCTCAGTATAACCATCCTGCCTCAGTATAACCATCCTGCCTCAGTATAACCATCCTGCCTCAGTATAACATCCTGCCTCAGTATAACCATCCTGCCTCAGTATAACCATCCTGCCTCAGTATAACCATCCTGCCTCAGTATAACCATCCTGCCTCAGTATAACCATCCTGCCTCAGTATAACCATCCTGCCTCAGTATAACCATCCTGCCTCAGTATAACATCCTGCCTCAGTATAACCATCCTGCCTCAGTATAACCATCTGCCTCAGTATAACATCCTGCCTCAGTATAACATCCTGCCTCAGTATAACCATCCTGCCTCAGTATAACCATCCTGCCTCAGTATAACCATCCTGCCTCAGTATAACCATCCTGCCTCAGTATAACCATCCTGCCTCAGTATAACCATCCTGCCTCAGTATAACCATCCTGCCTCAGTATAACCATCCTGCCTCAGTATAACCATCCTGCCTCAGTATAACATCCTGCCTCAGTATAACCATCCTGCCTCAGTATAACCATCCTGCCTCAGTATAACCATCCTGCCTCAGTATAACCATCCTGCCTCAGTATAACCATCCTGCCTCAGTATAACCATCCTGCCTCAGTATAACCATCCTGCCTCAGTATAACCATCCTGCCTCAGTATAACCATCCTGCCTCAGTATAACCATCCTGCCTCAGTATAACATCCTGCCTCAGTATAACCATCCTGCCTCAGTATAACATCCTGCCTCAGTATAACCATCCTGCCTCAGTATAACATCCTGCCTCAGTATAACCATCCTGCCTCAGTATAACCATCCTGCCTCAGTATAACCATCCTGCCTCAGTATAACCATCCTGCCTCAGTATAACCATCCTGCCTCAGTATAACCATCCTGCCTCAGTATAACCATCCTGCCTCAGTATAACCATCCTGCCTCAGTATAACCATCCTGCCTCAGTATAACATCCTGCCTCAGTATAACCACCCTGCCTCAGTATAACCATCCTGCCTCAGTATAACCATCCTACCTCAGTATAACCATCCTGCCTCAGTATAACCATCCTGCCTCAGTATAACCATCCTGCCTCAGTATAACCATCCTGCCTCAGTATAACATCCTGCCTCAGTATAACCATCCTGCCTCAGTATAACATCCTGCCTCAGTATAACCATCCTGCCTCAGTATAACATCCTGCCTCAGTATAACCATCCTGCCTCAGTATAACCATCCAGCCTCAGTATAACATCCTGCCTCAGTATAACCATCCTGCCTCAGTATAACATCCTGCCTCAGTATAACCATCCTGCCTCAGTATAACCATCCTGCCTCAGTATAACCATCCTGCCTCAGTATAACATCCTGCCTCAGTATAACATCCTGCCTCAGTATAACATCCTGCCTCAGTATAACCATCCTGCCTCAGTATAACATCCTGCCTCAGTATAACCATCCTGCCTCAGTATAACCATCCTGCCTCAGTATAACCATCCTGCCTCAGTATAACCATCCTGCCTCAGTATAACCATCCTGCCTCAGTATAACCATCCTGCCTCAGTATAACCATCCTGCCTCAGTATAACATCCTGCCTCAGTATAACCATCCTGCCTCAGTATAACATCCTGCCTCAGTATAACCATCCTGCCTCAGTATAACATCCTGCCTCAGTATAACCATCCTGCCTCAGTATAACCATCCTGCCTCAGTATAACCATCCTGCCTCAGTATAACCATCCTGCCTCAGTATAACCATCCTGCCTCAGTATAACCATCCTGCCTCAGTATAACCATCCTGCCTCAGTATAACCATCCTGCCTCAGTATAACCATCCTGCCTCAGTATAACATCCTGCCTCAGTATAACCACCCTGCCTCAGTATAACCATCCTGCCTCAGTATAACATCCTGCCTCAGTATAACCATCCTGCCTCAGTATAACCATCCTGCCTCAGTATAACATCCTGCCTCAGTATAACATCCTGCCTCAGTATAACCATCCTGCCTCAGTATAACCATCCTGCCTCAGTATAACCATCCAGCCTCAGTATAACCATCCAGCCTCAGTATAACCATCCTGCCTCAGTATAACCATCCTCCTTCAGTATAACATCCTGCCTCAGTATAACCATCCTGCCTCAGTATAACCATCCTGCCTCAGTATAACCATCCTGCCTCAGTATAGCCATGGTGCCTCAGTATAACCATCCTGCCTCAGTATAACCATCCTGCCTCAGTATAACCATCTGCCTCAGTATAACATCCTGCCTCAGTATAACCACCCTGCCTCAGTATAACATCCTGCCTCAGTATAACCATCCTGCCTCAGTATAACCATCCTGCCTCAGTATAACCATCCTGCCTCAGTATAACCATCCTGCCTCAGTATAACCATCCTGCCTCAGTATAACCATCCTGCCTCAGTATAACCATCCTGCCTCAGTATAACCATCCTGCCTCAGTATAACATCCTGCCTCAGTATAACCATCCTGCCTCAGTATAACCATCCTGCCTCAGTATAACCATCCTGCCTCAGTATAACCATCCTGCCTCAGTATAACCATCCTGCCTCAGTATAACCATCCTGCCTCAGTATAACCATCCTGCCTCAGTATAACCATCCTGCCTCAGTATAACCATCGTGCCTCAGTATAACCATCCTGCCTCAGTATAACATCCTGCCTCAGTATAACCATCCTGCCTCAGTATAACATCCTGCCTCAATATAACCATCCTGCCTCAGTATAACATCCTGCCTCAGTATAACCATCCTGCCTCAGTATAGCCATGGTGCCTCAGTATAACCATCCTGCCTCAGTATAGCCATGGTGCCTCAGTATAACCATCCTGCCTCAGTATAACCATCCTGCCTCAGTATAACCATCCGGCCTCAGTATAACATCCTGCCTCAGTATAACCACCCTGCCTCAGTATAACCATCGTGCCTCAGTATAATCATCCTACCTCAGTATAACCATCCTGCCTCAGTGTAACCATCCTGCCTCAGTATAACCATCCTGCCTCAGTATAACCATCCTGCCTCAGTATAACATCCTGCCTCAATATAACCATCCTGCCTCAGTATAACATCCTGCCTCAGTATATCCATCCTGCCTCGGTATAACATCCTGCCTCAGTATAACCATCCTGCCTCAGTATAACCATCCTGCCTCGGTATAACATCCTGCATCAGTATAACCATCCTGCCTCGGTATAACATCCTGCCTCAGTATAACCATCCTGCCTCAGTATAACCATCCAGCCTCAGTATAACCATCCTGCCTCGGTATAACATCCTGCCTCAGTTTAACATCCTGCCTCAGTATAACATCCTGCCTCAGTATAACCATCCTGTCTCAGTATAACATTCTGCCTCAGTATAACCATGGTGCCTCAGTATAACCATCCTGCCTCAGTATAACCATCCTGCCTCGGTATAACTTCCTGCCTCAGTATAACATCCTGCCTCCCTATAACCATCCAGATTCAGTATAACCATCCTGCCTCAGTATAACCATCCAGCCTCAGTATAACCGTCCAGCCTCAGTATAACCATCCTGCCTCAGTATAACCATCCTGCCTCAGTATAACCTTCCTGCCTCATTATAACCATCCTGCCTCAGTATAACCATGCTGCCTCAGTATAACCATCCTGCTTCAGTATAACATCCTGCCTCAATATACCCATTCAGCCTCAGTATAACCATCCAGCCTCAATATAACCATCCTGCCTCAGTATAACATGTCGGGAAACCGACACACTCATACACAAATAGTATAGTCTTCCCTTAACAGTATCCTCTTAAAATTAGAGAATGGGAGACTCCGTGACGTCATCGACGTCGCCGCAGTATTTACATTATTAAACCACTGTTCATACAACAGTTTAATGTCTAAATTGAATAAAAAAGTGTTCAATAAGACTGAATATAATTATTAACACCAAAATATAGCTTGATTCCCTTGTTAACGTAAATTTAACTTAGAAGTGAAACCAGCAAAATATTGGAACAGTACACAAAGAGAGCGTCTCTTACAGACGCCACGCTCACACGAAAACAATAACAAACGCAGCCTTACGCTGCACACATGGCTCCAGAGTTGGTTTAACACCTAGACACCTATTTACGTGTCAACAACCAGCAACACAGCCTATCAACAACTACAACAACGATTGTATCCGGCTTACCAAGTATTTGTTTATTATTCTAGTGCACTGTATAATATCAAAGATAAGTCGGTTATGATATATGGGAAACACCCCAACCATGTACGTGTACCCCATTTTTTACAGCCCTCACATACCATGTTATACCTGTATTGATATGCTTAGGGAAATGTACTAACTCCTTGCATCCCAAACAGGTAAATTGTGACTTGGAACAGCAAGTAGCTGAGCAGTAGAACTATGCACATGTACCTAGCTGTTGCCAGCCTTGTAGGCCTCCACAGCCGCCATTGGCACCATGAGGCACAGGGCCACACCCACATAGATGCTAACATGACACAGCCTTAGCAGGCCCTTACTACAGGCTCAGATAAGGCCATTCTAGTTATTGTAGTAGTAGTATTCATAACTAGTAATAATTGTTGAAATAATAGTAGATTAGACCACCATATGTGGTATGATAAAATAATATAATTAAACTTAGGTAAACAATTTGTAGTTTAAGAAGGAGCCATTACAAAGTGGTTTAAGCTACAAATTGTCCCCCCAATTTGTGTGAGATTAATTTCAGACAGTTTTAACAAGTACATACAGTCCACTCAAATTCTTACCTACTAAGAAAAAATAAGATAAACTTTAATTTATTGAAGTCAATTAAAAGGAGATATACTGCCTGGAGTTTTTACCACATAAATTATGGTCCTTTGAACCTAGATGATTATTACAGTTAACCAGTAGGTACATTGCATCTAGATATAAAATCCTGATATACATTAGTAGTGCAATATTATAGCAGAAAGACACTGCTATATTTACATTTCTAGCCTAACTTTTCAATCTCATAGCAAACAAAACTACAACAAAGCACTATTACAGTTCTGAACCCTGAGCCAAAGAACTATTGTGCCTTTTTCATTACAAGAGGTTGATAAGAGGCTACTTTACTTATAAGTTACTTATAAATGTTTTTGTAATTTAAGTATAAACCATTATTTTAATATTGCACCATTACATACTGCATACCACATTGTTTACAGCAAATTCTTGCACAAGGGTAGGACATTTTAGGCTGGTGTTGTACAGCAACCTAGTTTAATTTATTGTGCTAACCTGGTGTAAGGGTAAGAATTTTTTACACTTGTCTAGAGTTGAACATATATTACAACCTAGCAAGTACATATTTTTTATGCAGTATTCATGACAACCCGAGTTGTGTTGTCAACCTGATATTCATACATATAATTATAGGTATAATTTAACTATAATCATTTCACCTTTGAGTGTTAACCTGTGTCTCTGTACCAACCAAGAGTGATAAAGACGGGCTAGCTTGTGGAATACCAGCATTGATACAGGCTTACCACTCAAATTATAGCGTGTATGATTACACAGTAGTATATTTTTTAAATGATAAACAGCTCTAGTTCGGAAACTAGTTGCTTTACTAATTCAAGTGCCAAATAGTTAAAAGTCCATACGACTAGCAAGTACTTCTAAGATGTCTACACTCCAAAATGTAAAATTAACCCTTAACCCTTTAACTGCGTTGCCTCCAAATATGACACCCCCGTGGTGCGCAGGAAATAAATTCTCTGGAAAAAATTCTTTTTTCTTTTTAAAGTGTCAAAAACCCTTCCCTCGGTATGGGTACATAAAAAAAAGTCGTAATTGTACTTACTTTGGCTGCTATGGGGTCCGTAAGTTGGGGCGTGACGTCATGATTCCCCGTGCGCCCGTGCTGTAAGCTCCCGGGGCGGGTGGGGCGGTCGGGGCGGGGCGCGCGAGTTGCCGCGAATATATTTTCGTTCATTTTTTTCGCACAGTTCCAAATACATTTTATTTGTTTTTACGTACTAATCCTATGTATAGTGAACACGTACACTATATTATGGCAGTAAAACAACCGTACTGTCCGAAGACACTGTGTTACGTGCATGACACTTGTGTACACATATGCTGCACATATTTACTATGTATCATGCTAATTTATGTATACATATAATCTATTTACACACTACACACTGTCACACACTATATACATTCACCATCAACACACTCAGAACACCTCGAGTGAGAGCAGCCACACCCAGCCAGTCTCCCTCACTCCAACATCTTACTCGCCAACATTGCTCCTCCCACCATACTGTTATAGTTCTTATTACACATGTTCTATATACCTATCTACATGTTTTATTTACCAGAACTATGCAAGTAAGCCGGTATTGTGTCCAAACAGTACAGTGGCCACCATACACTGCATGAAAAATCAAACAGCAGACAGCAGACGACGCTACGATTACGTCACCTCCCTCACCAAAATAGCTCCTCTCAACATTCTCCTGTTACTGTTCTTACACTATATACACACACTATATATACCCATGTACATATGTGTTGCCCATAGCGAACCACTAAGCTATTATGGTGAGCAAAACAAGAGTGGCAGCCACACACACACAATGAGGCTACCTCAATTCTCGCCCTCCCTCCCTCACCAAACTTTCCTCCTTCCACAATACTACGCACAACGCTAATTATAACCACAATCCTGCTATTATCACAATCCTGGTCACTAATTCCTGTAAATGAATAATTGACCACACGTTTATTTTGAAAAGGAACCTAAGAAATCATTTGAAAATTCCTAGATGGACGAAATAATGCTGTGGTGCTGTGAACATCGTGAACAGCATTGAATCACTGATAATTGAACATTGTACCCAGTCATTATCACACTCAGGCTCTTCTATAACACTATCATGGCTAAATGATACAAGTTATATATATATTTTGACATTATTAGGTGATGCTGTGGTCACACGCTGAACAGCAGTGCTGTGCGCTCATGCTGCGAGCGCCAGCCTTGGTTGCTCACACACTACTGAGGCTCCCACACCCGGGAATGTGGACCACGATTTTTTTTAAAGATGGCGTCTGTTTACAAGAGCCCTGAGGAAGCTGATGTGAACCCCGTGTAGCCGCGGGAGATTTGAATGGAACGTGAAAAATACAAATACCCGGAGGCGCGTTGCGCAAACCAGACGCGAGCCTGCAGGCGCGTTGCACAGTTAAAGGGTTAAGGCCTTAAAGGGGCATCTCACAAGGCAGATTAACAAATGTGAAGACATGAGTAATCAAACTCCAGTTAATTATGCAGCACTGGAAAAGTATCTTAAGCTTACACGGA
Organism: Procambarus virginalis; assembly: GCA_020271785.1. Taxonomy (NCBI): domain Eukaryota; kingdom Metazoa; phylum Arthropoda; class Malacostraca; order Decapoda; family Cambaridae; genus Procambarus; species Procambarus virginalis. The sequence continues at coordinate 93,169 of WNGS01144617.1, forward strand.
ACAAATATGACCGTGTGTTGCAACAAATGAAACAGTATCAAGATTTACTTAATAATTCCAGTATTGATGAAGATACGATGAACAACATTCTCCAAGAACACTCTGATTATGAAGATGCAATGTTTGTACAATTACAACGCTATGAAGATTTGATAAACGCCCATAAGGCCAATATAAATGTTGCAGCCACAACTACCCAGAATCAGACAGCACCAGAAGTCAAATTACCATCACTCAGTCTCCCAACTTTTTCTGGAACAGAGGACGAGAATTGGGACAATTTCTGGAGCAAATTTGTCGATTCTGTGGATTCTAATGTCAATGTACCAAAGACGACAAAGTTTACGTATTTACAGAGTGTCTTGAAGGATGAAGCCTTTCAGGTAGTCTGTAATCTGAATCACACAGATGACGATTATGACAATGCCGTACAACTATTGAAAGAAAACTATGCGAAACCTGAAAGGACTATCAGAATTTTAACCCAGAAGCTGTTAGATATTAAACATCCAAATAATACAGCAGTCTCACTCCAAGCCTTTAGATTGGAGCTTGAGTCTTTGCTTAAGGCACTTAAAAATAAAGTAAACTTGGATGAATCAGACTGGATAATCCAAGTCCATATGACTCGCAAATTACCCAGGGACATCCTGGATAAGTTGTTTGTGTTGTATGGAAAGTCATATCTGACAGTAACAGAGATTACAAAGGGGTTACAAACCATCATAGAACGAGAAAGAGTTATCCCAGATGAAAAAGCGACATCTAAACCTTCGTCTACTACTAATAGTAAACAACAGAGTACAAACAGTACTCCAAACAAATCTAAAACAACTTCTCCCTCTCCAAAGTGGAGACAAGGCAGTGTGGGCACATACGCAGTTGGTACCTCCAAACCTACAGGTAACGCGTCACCCAAATCGGTGACTCCTCAAGATACTGTTAACGTCTGGAGACCATGTCTGTTCTGTGAACAATCACATTCCATGTACAATTGCAGACGTTTCCCGATCGTGCAACACGCATAAAACGACTCAAGGAGATACATAGATGTACCAAGTGTATAAGGGAACATCATCCCGACAGCTGCACATCAACAATACGCACCTGTTATAGGTGCCATAAGGGTCAACACCATACAGCACTTTGTGGGGATTCAAGTACAAAGTCTGCCAAACCACAGGAGGAGGAAGGAACTAACACCTCAGTACAGCTTTGTACTGTGCTACCTGACATAAGTGTTTTCTCAACAAGGTCTAAACATAAATCAGCTCTACCTACTGCACGATTGATCATTAGAAATGGAGAGAACAAAGCCACCGTACGTGGATTATTTGATCAAGGGTCCCAATTGACCTTTATATCCAAAGAGTTGGTAGATACCCTGAAACTTACACCTGTAGAGGAGACACGAATAAACATAGCAGGATTCCTGACTGACTCAGGAGCCCGAGTTTTCAAGGTAGTACAACCCAAAGTACGATTAGGAGGTTACGAACAAAATGTACAAGCTCTAGTAGTAGATAGATTCCCAACAGATCTGTATGTATATGGTCTGGGGACAACAGCCAAATTCCTAGAAAAAGGGGAATTCATTTGGCTGATAAAATCACATCAGACAACCTTTCCAATATTGGAATCCTTATGGGATCAGATGTCTACCATAAGTTTATCAAAGGAAAGGAATACAAACACGGTATGAACGTGTTACCATCTGCAGGTGGCTATTTGCTAACAGGCCCTGTATTACGGCTAAACCAACCCGCACCTGTAGAACACCAACATGCCAACCAGTAATGGTTGCATGACTAGGAGACCAGTCTCCACTGCAACTCAGAGACATGTCCGAGGAAGAGCTTGATCCCCCTGTACACAAGTTATGGGACCTGGCAACTCTCGGCATTGTCCCTGAACAACCTAGCCCAGATGATGACTGGACTTACAAACAATACCTGGACTCAGTTATATACAGAGATAATCAATACTGGGTCAGGCTACCATGGAAGCTGAATCACCCTCAGCTACCCGTCAACCATTTTATGGCACAAAACCAATTGAGATCACAGGTGTTGCGCTTACAAAGACAACCTGAGAACTTGAAGTTGTACCATGAAATAATACAGAAGCAACTCGATGACAAATTTATCGAAGTTGTTACAAATGATAACCCAAAGGAAGGTCACTACTTACCACATCATTGTGTACAGAAGAATTCTGCAACTACCCCATTACGGATAGTATTTAATTGCAGTGCTAAAATGAGGCCGAGTAGTGTTTCGTTAAACGACTGTCTTCAAACTGGCCCTAGCCTAACACAAAGGCTTTACGACGTGCTGTTAAAGTTCCGTATTGGGACTTATGCATATACGGCCGACATCAGCAAGGCATTCCTTAGGGTAGGTCTTCAAGAAGAAGACCGGAACTACACAAAGTTCCTATGGATTAAGATCCTAACGATCCGAACAGTGAATTAATCACTTACCGGTTTGCCTCTGTCCTTTTTGGCGCCACGTCATCTCCTTTTCTGCTCCAAGCTACCTTGGATACGCACTTGAAGAAGTCCAATAGCCCAAACAAGACGGAAATTAGCAAAAACCTGTATGTGGATAATTTTCAAGGTACAACCAACAGTGAAAGTAAACTGTTGGACATATACCATGAGGCCAATCGAGAATTAATGGGAGCCAATATGCCTCTCCAATCTTGGGTCTCTAACATGAAAAATTAAATCAACTGATCTCAACTGAATTTCCCGATTACCAGGTACCCGAGATGACAAAGGTACTCGGTGTCGAATGGAACACGACAACAGATCAGTTGACAAATCAGTGNCTCTCTTTGATTATTAAAGAAGTTCATCTCCAAATGATACCTTGTATCTGGCCCCCTACTCCAACACCTGTCTTCATTATATTACATTTACTTGGGTTAAACTTTAAGAACCATTTATTCGACAATTCCTTCAGTCTGTCCAGGACTTTTTGAAGCCTCAAGATTTCCTCCTCTGTCTTAATCCTTCTCATAATTTTGGCATCGTCAGCAAACATTGGGAGGAATGAGTCTATGCCCTCTGGGAGATCAATTACATATATCAGAAACAGGATAGGTACGAGTACAGAGCCTTGTGGGACTCCGCTGGTGGCTTCACGCCAATCTAAGGTCTCATCCCTCACTGTAACTCTTTGCTTCCTATTGCTTAGGTACTCCCTTATCCACTGGAACACCTTATCAGTTACTACTGCCTGTTTCTCCAGCTTATGTACCAGCCTTTTATTGGGTACTGTGTCAAAGGCTTTCGGACAGTCCAAGAAAATGCAGTCCGCCCATCCTTCTCTTTTTTGCTTAAGCTTTGTCACCTGATCGTAGAATTATATTAAGCCTGTAAGGCAAGATTTACACTCCCTGAACCCTTGTTGATGGGTTATCACGAAGTCCCTTCTCTCCAGATGTGTTACTAGTTATTTTCTCACGATCTTCTCCATCACCTTGCATGGTATACATGTTAAGGATACTGGCCTGTAGTTCAGTGCCTATTGTCAGTCACCCTTTTTGCATTTTGGAACCACATTAGCCGTCTTCTATATTTCTGGTAGGTCTCCCGTCTCCAGTGACTTACTATTTACCATGGAGAGTGCAAGCAAAGCGCTCCTGCACACTCTTTCAATACCCATGGTGAAATTCCGGCCGGACCAACAGCAGTGACACCTTGTTCTATTGTAACGACCTCCTGGAACCTTTTGTTGGGTTCTTCACACACCTCTTTGTCATTCTCTGTGTACCTGTCCTCACCCGTTCTAAGTTTCATCATCTGTTCCTTCACTGTTGTTTTCCTTCTGATCTGACTGTCTAATAGCTTTGGTTCGGTCTTGGTTTTATTTGCAATATCATTTTCATACTTTTTTCTGTTTCTCTTCTCACACCAACATACTCATTGCTGGTTCTCTGGTATCTATCTCTCTCTCTGCTTTCTGGTGTTCTGTTATTTCGGAAGTTCCTCTACGCCCTTTTTGTTCACTTCCTTTGCCTCCATACATCCACTATTAAACCACGGATTCTTCTTTTTTTCCTGTCGGGCCGGGAAATTATTGCCTCCTGACACTTTTGTGTGACATAATCCATCATGTCTTGTACGGACTTAGTTCTGAGTTCTGTGTCCCATGGTATATCACTTAGGAATTGTCTCATCTCATAATTTCCCTTTCAGTATGACAGCCTTTTGTTTCCTAATTCTGCTTTTTGAGTGACAAATCCTAGCTCTACTACTGTGTTCTCTGACTGACGGGCACGGAGCTCAGAGGGTCTCCAGAGAGGAGCTGAGGGCAAGATAAGTGGTGCAGTCACAGGGCAGTGACTGGTGCAGTCACAGGGCAGTGACTGGTGCAGTCACACGGCAGTGACTGGTGCAGTCACAGGGCAGTGACTGGTGCAGTCACACGGCAGTGACTGGTGCAGTCACAGGGCAGTGACAGGTGCAGTCACAGGGCAGTGACTGGTGCAGTCACACGGCAGTGACTGGTGCAGTCACACGGCAGTGACTGGTGCAGTCACACGGCAGTGACTGGTGCAGTCACAGGACAGTGACTGGTGCAGTCACATGGCAGTGACTGTGGTGCAGTCACAGGACAGTGACTGTGGTGCAGTCACAGGACAGTGACTGTGGTGCAGTCACAGGACAGTGACAGGTGCAGTCACATGGCAGTGACTGTGGTGCAGTCACAGGGCAGTGACTGTGGTGCAGTCACAGGGTAGTGACTGGCGTAGTCACAGGGCAGTGACTGTGGTGCTGCTTGACTGACTGTCTCGCTTCCCACAGGAGCTGAGGACAGCAGCTGTGAGCTTGGTGTGCAGCGGTGCTGGGGGTGAGTGTCTCAGGGGCCAGGCTGACTGTCTCAGCTTCCTCAGTCAGTACGATCAGTACTGCCCCGATGGTGCCCGCTGCTGCCTCAGTGAGTATACCTATCCTGCCTCAATATAACCATCCTGCCTCAGTGTAACCATCCTGCCTCAGGGTAACCATCCTGCCTCAGTATAACCATCCAGCCTCAGTATAACCATCCTGCCTCAATATAACCATCCTGCCTCAGTGTAACCATCCTGCCTCAGTAAACCATCCTGCCTCAGTAAACCATGGTGCCTCAGTGTAACCATCCTGCCTCAGTAAACCATCCTGCCTCAGTATAACCATCCTACCTCAGTGTAACCATCCTGCCTCAGTATAACCATCCTACCTCCGTGTAACCATCCTGCCTCAGTATAACCATCCTGCCTCCGTGTAACCATCCTGCCTCAGTGTAACCATCCTGCCTCAGTGTAACCATCCTGCCTCAGTGTAACCATCCTGCCTCAGTATAACCATCCTGCCTCAGTGTAACCATCCTGCCTCAGTATAACCATCCTGCCTCAGTATAACCATCCTGCCTCAGTGTAACCATCCTGCCTCAGTAAACCATCCTGCCTAAGTATAACCATCCTGCCTCAGTATATCCTTGGTGCCTCAGTATTACCATCCTGCCTCAGTATAACCATCCTGCCTCAGTATAACCATCCTGCCTCAGTATAACAATCTGCCTATATATACCATCCTGCCTCAGTATAACCATCCAGCCTCAGTATAACCATCCTGCCTCAGTATAACCATCCTGCCTCAGTATAACATCCTGCCTCAGTATAACATCCTGCCTCAGCATAACATCCTGCCTCAGTATAACATCCTGCCTCAGTATAACCATCCTGACTCAGTATAACCATCCTGCCTCAGTATAACCATCCTGCCTCAGTATAACATCCTGCCTCAGTATAACATCCTGCCTCAGTATAACATCCTGCCTCTGTATAACATCCTGCGTCAGTATAACCATCCTGCCGCAGTATAACCATCCTGCCTCAGTATAACATCCTGCCTCAGTATAACCATCCAGCCTCAGTATAACCATCCACCCTCAGTATAACAATCCTGCCTCAGTATAACCATCCTGCCTCAGTATAAAATCTTGCCTAAGTATAACCATCCTGCCTCAGTATAACCATCTAGCATCAGTATAACATCCTGCCTAAGTATAACCATCCTGCCTCAGTATAACCATCCTGCCTCAGTATAACATCCTGCATCAGTATAACATCCTGCCTCAGTATAACATCCTGCCTCAGTATAACATCCTGCCTCAGTATAACCATCCTGCCTCAGTATAACCATCCTGCCTCAGTATAACATCGTACCTCAGCATAACCATCCAGCCTCAGTATAATCATCCAGCCTCAGTATAACCATCAAGCTTCAGTATAACCATCCTGCCTCAGTATAATCATCCAGCCCCAGTATAACCATCATGCCTCAGTATAATCATCCAGCCTCAGTATAATCATCCGGACTCAGTATAACCATCCTGCCTCAGTATAATCATCCAGCCTCAGTAAAATCATCCAGCCTCAGTATAACCATCCTGCCTCAGTATAATCATCCAGCCTCAGTATAATCATCCAGCCTCAGTATAACCATCCTGCCTCAGTATAATCATCCAGCCTCAGTATAATCATCCAGCCTCAGTATAATCATCCAGCCTCAGTATAATCATCCAGCCTCAGTATAATCATCCAGCCTCAGTATAATCATCCAGCCTCAGTATAATCATCCAGCTTCAGTATAACCATCCTGCCTCAGTATAACCATCCAGCTTCAGTATAATCATCCAGCCTCTGTACAACCATCTTGCCTCAGTATAATCATCCAGCCACAGTATAATCATCCAGCTTCAGTATAACTATCCAGCTTCAGTATAACTATCCTGCCTCAGTATAACCATCCTGCCTCAGTATAACCATCCTGCCTCAGTATAACCATCCTGTCTCAACATAACTATCCTGCCTCAGTATAATATCCAGCCTCAGTATAACCATCCAGCCTCAGTATAACCATCCAGCCTCAGTATAACCATCCTGCCTCAGTATAACCATCCTGCCTCAGTATAACCATCCGGCCTCAGTATAACCATCCTGCCTCAGTATAAGCATCCTACCTCAGTATAACCATCCAGCCTCAGTATAACCATCCTGCCTCAGTATAACATCCTGCCTCAGTATACCTAAACAGTTTTAGTATAACCATCCAGCCTCAGTATAACATCCAGCCTCAGTATAACATCCTGCCTCAGTATAACCATCCAGTCTCAGTATAACCGTCCAGCTTCAGTATAACCATCCTGCCTCAGTATAACTATCCAACTTCAGTATAACCATCCTGCCTCATTATAACATCAAGCCTCAGTATAACATCCTGCCTCAGTATAACCATCCAGCCTCAGTATAACATCCTGCCTCAGTATAACCATCCAGCCTCAGTATAGAGATCCAGCCTCAGTATAACCATCCAGCCTCAGTATAACATCCAGCCTCAGTATAACCATCCAGCCTCAGCATAACATCCAGCCTCAGTATAACATCCTGCCGCAGTATACCATCCAGCCTCAGTATAACATCCTGCCTCAGTATAACATCCTGCCTCAGTATAACCATCCAGCCTCAGTATAACATCCTGCCTCAGTATAACATCTAGTCTCAGTATAACCATCCAGCCTCAGTATAGAAATCCAGTCTCAGTATAACCATCCAGCCTCAGTATAACCATCCAGCCTCAGTATAGAGATCCAGCCTCAGTATAACCGTCCAGCCTCAGTATAACATCCAGCCTCAGTATAACCATCAAGCCTCAGCATAACATCCTACCTCAGTATAACATCCTGCCTCAGTAAAACCATCCTGCCTCAGTATAACCATCCAGCCTCAGTATAACATCCTGCCTCAGTGAAACCATCTGCCTCAGTATAACCATCCAGCCTCAGTATAACTATCCTGCCTCAGTATAACATCCTGCCTCAGTATAACCATCCAGCCTCAGTATAATCATCAGCCTCAGTATAACCATCCTGCCTCAGTATAATCATCCAGCTCAGTATAATCATCCAGCCTCAGTATAACATCCTGCCTCAGTATAATCATCCAGCCTCAGTATAATCATCCAGCCTCAGTATAACCATCCTGCCTCAGTATAATCATCCAGCCTCAGTATAATCATCCAGCCTCAGTATAATCATCCAGCCTCAGTATAATCATCCAGCCTCAGTATAACCATCCAGCCTCAGTATAATCATCCAGCCTCAGTATAACTATCCAGCCTCAGTATAACATCCAGCCTCAGTATAATCATCCAGCTTCAGTATAACCATCCTGCCTCAGTATAACCATCCAGCCTCAGTATAACATCCAGCCTCAGTATAAATATCTTGCCTCAGTATAACATCCAGCCTCAGTATAATCATCCAGCAGCAGTATAACCATCCAGCTTCAGTATAATTAAACGTTCAGTATAACTATCCTGCGCAGGAGTATAACCATCCTGCCTCAGTANAACAAATATGTCAAAACACAATAAACTACATCTGAAAGGTTAGGTTAAAGGGTGGGGAATAAGAACATACGATAACCAACATAATGAATACACTAAGATTACAAGAGGTTAGGTTAATGGGTGGAAGAATAAGAACAATTATAACAAACATAATAAATACAACTTATGAGCAACTTGATAATCTTTAACAAATAACCCTTGAAATGCAAAAATGACCATTTGAGAAATTATCCCTTGAAACGAGTAAATGCCCATACATAACAAAAATCCTTTGAAATGCTTAAATACCCAATCTTTAACAAATAGCACTTGAAACGCATAAATGACCGTTTGAGAAATTTACCCTTGAAACGAACAAATGAATATGAGACATTGGTTGACGAAACACAAAAGAAAAGCAGGAATAATTATGTAGTTAGGTTATGCAAGTTAAGTTAGGATAGGTTATACAAGTTAGGTTAGGTTATGCAAATTAAGTTAGGTTACATTAGGTTAGGTTAAGCAAGTTAGGTTAGGTTAAGTTAGGTTACGTTAAGTTAGGTTACGTTAAGTTAGGTTACGTTAAGTTAGGTTAGGTAAGTTAGGATAGGTTAAGTTAGGATAGGTTAAGTTACATTAAGTTAGGTTAGGTAAGTTAGGTTACATTAGGTTAGGTTATGCAAGTTAAGTTAGGTTAGGTTATGCAAGTTAGGTTAGGTTATGCAAGTTAAGTTAGGTTAGGTTATGCAAGTTAAGTTAGGTTAGGTAAGTTAGGTTAAGCGGTTAAGTTAGGTTAAGTTTTGCAAGTTAAGTTAGGTTAGGTTATGCAAGTTAATTTAGGTTAGGTAAGTTATGTTAGGTTAAACAGGTTAAGTTAGGTTAAGTTAGTTGGGTTAGGTAAGTTAGGTTATGTTAGGCTACGTTAGGTAAGGTTAGGTTAGGTTAGGTAAGTTAGGTTAAGTTATGAAAGTTAAGTTAGGTTAGGTTAGTTATGCAAGTTAAGTTAGGTTAGGTAAGTTAGGTTAGGTTATGCAAGTTAAGTTAGGTTACATTAGGTTAGGTTATGCAAGTTTTAGGTTAGGTTAGGTTAGGTTATGTTAATTAAGCAGGTTAAGTTAGGTAAGGTAAGGTAAGTTAGTTAGGTTATGCAAGTTAAGTTAGGTTACATTAGGTGAGGTTAAGCAAGTTAAGTTAGGTTACATTAGGTGAGGTTATGCAAGTTAAGTTAGGTTAAGTTAGGTTAGGTTAGATTATGCAAGTTAAGTTAGGTTAAATTAGGTGAGGTTATGCAAGTTAAGTTAGGTTACATTAGGTGAGGTTATGCAAGTTAAGTTAGGTTAAGTTAAGTTAGGTTAGGTTAGATTATGCAAGATAAGTTAGGTTACATTAGGTTAGGTTATGCAAGTTTTAGGTTAAGTTAGGTTAGGTTAAGTTAGGTTAGCTAAGTTAGGTAAGGGTTAGTTAGGTTAGGGTAAGCTAAGTTAGTTTAGGAATGTTATGTTAGGTAAGTAACATTGGGTGGGGAGGATAGGTTAGGAAGGTTTAAGCAGTGTTGTACAGAGAACAGTTTTAAAGGTAAAGTGTCTAAGAAAATATGTTTTAACAGAAGTGCAAGTTTGATATGAAAAGCTGAACTAGTTACATTTTGGAGAGAAATTTTAGGCCTGAAGATGTCTTAGAGAACAACATTGATGTCTAAAAGTATAACTTGTTGGAAGAAGGAGAGTTTCTTTGACGAATGAAGGTGTTTTAGAGAACAACATTTGGTGAACGAAGGTGAGTTAGAGATTACCTTTGATGACTCTGAGATAAACTTTGATGAACGAAAGTGAGTTAGAGATTACCTTTGATGACATTGAAATAACTTTTGCTAGCTCTGAGAATAACTTTTATGACTTAGAGAACAACTTTTGTTAGCTCTGCGATTAACTTTGACGACCTAGAGATTAACTTTGAGGACATGAGAGTACCTTTTGATGTCACTGAGAATAATTTTATGAACGAAGATGTTTTGGAAAGTTTCGCTGATGAACGAAGGTGACTTAGAGATTAACTTTGATGATTTGAGAACAACTTTGAAGACTTAGAGAACAACTTTGATGAACGATGATTTCTTAGAAAGCTTTTCTAATGAATGAAAGGTTACTTAGAGAATAACACTTGATGACTGAGATTAACTTTTTGATGACAGAGATTAATTTTTTAATGTCACTGCGAATAACTTTTATGACAGAATAACTATGGTGAAAGAAAGTGACTTAGAAATTACCTTTGATGATTGAGAATAAATTTTGATGACTCTGAGAATGACTTTGATGTCTTAGAGAACACCTTTGATGACTTAGAGAATGACTATGATGAACGAATGTGAGTTTGTGATTACCTTTGATGACTCTGAGAATGATTTTGATGAAAGAAAGTGACTTAGAAATTACCTTTGATGATTGAGAATAAATTTTGATGACTCTGAAAATGATTTTGATGTCTTAGAGATCACCTTTGATGACTTAGAGAATGACTTTGATGTCTTAGAGAATAACTTCACATGTTTCTGCGAATAACTTTTATGAACGAAGATGTCAGAGATTAACTTTTCATGACTCTGAGAACAAGTTTGATGACTTACAGAGCAAATTTGATGTCTCGTAGAATAACTTTGATATCTCGAAGAGTAGTTTGGGTGTATCTGAGTGTGGCCTTGATGTCTCGAAGAGTAACTTCGGTGTTTCAAAGAGTGTCTTTGATGTCTCAAAGAGGGTCTTTGATGTCTCAAAGAGTAACTTTGATGTCTCGAAGAGTGTCTTTTTCGTCTCGAAGAGTACCTTTGACTATTTTTCTTACTCATTGAAGTAAACTGTTAGTTACAAAAGTGTAGAATGATGTTCCATTTGACTATTTTTAGTTGAGGAAAGACAAGAAAATATGATGACAGAGACTATTTTTCGTGCTCCACAAAGTATAATGTCAGTTAAGGACAGCGATGAAATATATCTTTGGCTACATTTTCTTACTTGACAAAACATAATGGCCGTTGAGAAAGTGCCGAAAGAAGTTACATTTGACTATTTTAGCGAAGCGCAAGGTTATTTTAGTTAAGACCAATATTGAATAAGGTTAATCCCGAATATTTTCAGCTGATTGACGATTACTTTTAGTTCAAACGAGAAAAGACAAAACATGATGAGCATGGCTTTTTCAGTTGATTGATGGATAATTTTAGTTAAGAAATGCCAATGAAACATGATGAACACAGTTATTTTCTATTGACTGGCGAATAAGTTTAGGTGATGAAATGATGAAAGTGATAATTTTTACTTGATTGACGATGGATAAAGTTAGTTATGAACATTGTTGAAAAGATTCCTTTCTCATTTTTTAGCTACGAGAAAGGTTATTTTAGTTAGAACAGTGTTGAACGAGATTAATCCTGACTAGTTTCAGTTGATTGGATAATAAGTTTAGTTGAGAAATGACGAAAGTGACCATGTTTTTAGTTGATTGGCGAAAGATTTTAGTTAAGGAACGTTAAATAACATGTAAGGGAATGAACACAGAGAACATATGGGGAACATGAACACAGTGAACATGCTGGGAATAAGAACTTACAGAGAACATGAAGACATGATAAGGAGAATAGGAATACAAAGAATGAACAATGAACTTGTGAAGAACATAGAGAATATGACAAAAAATGTAGAAAACGTGTAAGTGAAGGTGATAAACAAAGTGATTTGGTGAGGAACATGAACTTGTAGAGGAACATGAATATTGACAAAGAACACAAAAAATATGGAAGACAGCATGAATATTGAGTATAAAAGTTGTAAAGAGAACATGCGATGAACATGAAAACATAGAAAATATGACTACAATTTGTAGAGAACATCATGAGACTAAGAGAAAGATCACAGAAAAAATGGAGATACTTGTGAAAAATATGAACTGAACATGCTGTGAATACTTGCTGAATATGGAGTGAACACGGAAAACATGGATGAGAATACGAAGAACATAGTGAATATAGAGAAATATGCAAATACAGTATGATTATTGAAGGTTTGGATAAGTTGGGGATGAGAAGGTAATGGAGGTAAAGGGTATTAATGGATATGATGTTGTTGTTGACTTTGATAGACTGGAGAGGGGCTTTAATGTGAACTAATTTGATGAACTAAAAAAATCGGAGGATGGGAATTGGAGCTCGGTTAATGTCTTGATTTATTTTACTACGTTAGAAATATAGTGATCTTAAATATCACGGGATTTGGTTTGATAATAAAGAACTTGTTCAAATGAGCTAAGCAGGGAAACGAGAGTTGAAATTCGGTAACTGAACTAGGTTTATTTACTGTGTCTGAATTACAGCGGGTATAAATTTCAGGGGAATTGATAGGATATTAACGAAGACATGTGAAGGAAGTAGGGTGGGTGACGCGAGCTAGAGTTCGGTAATTGTTCGGAACTATTTTACTAAGTCTGAAATACAGAGGGTAAAATTTTCAGGGGAACTGATAGGATATTAACGAAGACATGTGAGGGAACTTAGGTGGAGGACAAGAGCTGGAGCTCGGTAACTGTTTTGATCTTATTTACTGGAGTCTGAAATACAGAAGGTAAAAATTTTAGGAAAATTGATGCGTTATTAACGAAGGTACGAGAGAGAGCTAAGGTGGAGGACAAGAGCTGGAGCTCAGTACCTAAATTACTGTATTTTACTGTGTCTGAAATATGGCTATTTATAAATTTTAGGGGGATTGGACTGTTAGTAAAGAAGTTACGGGGATAAACTAAGGTGGGGGACAGGAGCTAGAACTTGCTTCCTAACATGATTTATTTTACTACATACGAAATATGACTGTTTACAAATTTTAGGGGATTGGTTAGGTAATAACGAAGACATGTGAGGGAAGTAAGGTGGAGGACGGGAGCTAGAACTCAGTAATTGTGATATATTTACTTACTCAGTTAGAAGTACGGCGGGTTAAAATTTCAGGAATACTGATTGGTTATTTACAATGATAAGAGAGGGAACTAAGGTGGAGGACAAGAGCTAGAACTTGCTTGCTGAATTGTTTTATTTTACTGCGTCTGAAAAATGACTGTTAAAAATTTCAGGGGGGATTGGACTGTTAGTATTCATTTATACGACAGGGGACTAAGGCGGGGAACATGAGCTAGAACTTGCTTACTGACTTTGTTTACATGTGTAAAACTGTCTAGTTTAATGTAAAGGAACAATTATTACGATGTCAGAAAATAGCTGTACGGAATGAACGGAGAGAGAGGGGTATGGTAACAGGTATAGAGGTCTAAATATTACGGAGATACAATGATAAGATAAGAAAAGATTACGGATGTGACTTGGTAAGATTACGGAGTGACTTGCCCAGGGCGTCTGGCAGGCTGGCTGGAGTGAGGTCAACACAGGTGACGCAGGGGTAGGGAGGGAAGGGGGGGGGGTGTGAGGTAAGATGATGATGGGGTGGAAGGGAATGGAAGGGGTGTGAGGGGATGCCACAGTTTTTAGTTATATAGTTGTACTCGCTTCTAAGTAAGAATTTATACTTAAACATATACGACCTAAATATCTGTTTATTTTCGGTAAGAACTCTGAAATTTTTCCCAAAAGAACTATTAACAAACATCTAAATCTCGGAAATTATTTTCTCATAAGAATTCTAATTCACTAACACCCCCACATTTACCTGAAAAACCCTGGCTCATAAACACGATATTTGAATTTCTCCAATAAGAACTCTTAACAAACTGGTATGACATTATTTCATCATAAGAACTTTTAACAAACTTCTAAGATCTTGGAAATTATTTTTCTCAAAAGAATTCCAAATCACTGACTCCCAAAATTTACCTGAAAAACCCTGTGACATAAATACGATATTTCCTCACGACAAAATATCGTCTCTACGGTATCATCCCTACTACTTATGCGGTGTATTCATGTGTGTTGTGTGTGTGTGTCACTGTAGTCCAGAAAATGTGGATTTTGAGGGGAGCCTCGGCCCCCTTGGGCATCTAGGGGTACCTACACTCTCTTAGTGAAGGTGTTACAGAGAGCCTCGACCCCCCTGGGCGTCTAGGGGTTCCTACACTCTCTTAGTGAAGGTGTTACAGGGAGCCTCGACCCCCCTGGGCGTCTAGGGGTTCCAAACTCTCTTAGTGAAGGTGTTACAGGGAGCCTCGACCCCCTGGGCGTCTAGGGGTTCCTACACTCTCTTAGTGAAGGTGTTACAGGGAGCCTCGACCCCCCTGGGCGTCTAGGGGTACCTACACTCTCTTAGTGATGGTGTTACAGGGAGCCTCGACCCCCCTGGGCGTCTAGGGGTACCTACACTCTCTTAGTGAAGGTACTACACCTCCCAGTTGTAACAAAGAACACAAGGCCACCTCCCAGTTGTAACATAGAGCACAAGACCACCTCCCAGTTGTAACATTGAACACAAGATCACCTCCCAGTTGTAACAAGAACACAAGACCACCTCCCAGTTGTAACATAGAACACAAGACCACCTCCCAGTTGTAACATAGAACACAAGACCACCTCCCAGTTGTAACATAGAACACAAGGCCACCTCCCAGTTGTAACATAGAACACAAGACCACCTCCCAGTTGTAACATAGAACACAAGACCACCTCCCAGTTGTAACATAGAACACAAGACCACCTCCCAGTTGTAACATAGAACACAAGGCCACCTCCCAGTTGTAACATAGAACACAAGACCACCTCCCAGTTGTAACATTGAACACAAGATCACCTCCCAGTTGTAACATAGAACACAAGACCACCTCCCAGTTGTAACATAGAACACAAGACCACCTCCCAGTTGTAACATAGAACACAAGACCACCTCCCAGTTGTAACACAGAACACCAATGAACACCCTCCTCCCCCCCACCCTCATCATTCACTCTGTGAATACTGTTATGGGAGCGAGTATCCGAAGGTTCTAGACGAGCTAGTTAGTATTAACTGATCGTGAATATGTATGAAATTGACTGTACTTACCTAGTTGTGCTCACCTAGTCCTGCTTCCAGGTGTTGAGCTCTGGCTCTTTGGTCCCGCCTCTCATCTGTCAATCAACTAATGTACAGGTTCCTGAGCCTACTGGGCTCTATCATATCTACACTCGAAACTGTGTATGGAGTCAGCCTCCACCACATCACTTCCTAATGCATTCCATTTGTCTACCACTGACACTAAAAAAAAATCTTTCTAAAATCTCTATGGCTCATTTAGGCACTCAATTTGCACCTGTGTCCCCTAGTGCGTAAGCTCCTTGTGTTAAATAGCCTGTCATTATCTACCCTATCAATTCTTTTGAGAATCTTGTATGTGATGATCATGTCCCCCCCTAAGTCTTCTGTCTTCCAGCGATGTAATGTTTACTTCCTGTAGTCTCTCCTCGTAGCTCATACTTCTCAGTTCGGGTACTACTCTGGTGGCAAATCTTTGAACCTTTTCCAGTTTTGTCTTATTCTTGACTACATATGGACTCCATGCTAGAGCTGCATAATCCAGGACTGGTCTGACATATGGGGTATACAAATTTCTGAAAGATTTCTTACACAAGTTTCTAAAAGCCGTTCTTATGTTAGGCAACCTTGCATATGCCGCTTATGTTATCTTCTTGATGTGGGCTTCGGAGGTCAGGTCTTGAGTGATATCGACCCCCCAGGTGATTCTCTCTCTTTGATTATTAAAGAAGTTCATCTCCCAAATGATACCTTGTATCTGGCCCCCTACTCCCAACACTTCATTATATTACATTTACTTGGGTTAAACTTTAAGAACCATTTATTCGACAATTCCTTCAGTCTGTCCAGGACTTTTTGAAGCCTCAAGATTTCCTCCTCTGTCTTAATCCTTCTCATAATTTTGGCATCGTCAGCAAACATTGGGAGGAATGAGTCTATGCCCTCTGGGAGATCAATTACATATATCAGAAACAGGATAGGTACGAGTACAGAGCCTTGTGGGACTCCGCTGGTGGCTTCACGCCAATCTAAGGTCTCATCCCTCACTGTAACTCTTTGCTTCCTATTGCTTAGGTACTCCCTTATCCACTGGAACACCTTATCAGTTACTACTGCCTGTTTCTCCAGCTTATGTACCAGCCTTTTATTGGGTACTGTGTCAAAGGCTTTCGGACAGTCCAAGAAAATGCAGTCCGCCCATCCTTCTCTTTTTTTGCTTAAGCTTTGTCACCTGATCGTAGAATTATATTAAGCCTGTAAGGCAAGATTTACACTCCCTGAACCCTTGTTGATGGGTTATCACGAAGTCCCTTCTCTCCAGATGTGTTACTAGTTATTTTCTCACGATCTTCTCCATCACCTTGCATGGTATACATGTTAAGGATACTGGCCTGTAGTTCAGTGCCTATTGTCAGTCACCCTTTTTGCATTTTGGAACCACATTAGCCGTCTTCTATATTTCTGGTAGGTCTCCCGTCTCCAGTGACTTACTATTTACCATGGAGAGTGCAAGCAAAGCGCTCCTGCACACTCTTTCAATACCCATGGTGAGATTCCGGCCGGACCAACAGCAGTGACACCTTGTTCTATTGTAACGACCTCCTGGAACCTTTTGTTGGGTTCTTCACACACCTCTTTGTGTACCTGTCCTCACCCGTTCTAAGTTTCATCATCTGTTCCTTCACTGTTGTTTTCCTTCTGATCTGACTGTCTAATAGCTTTGGTTCGGTCTTGGTTTTATTTGCAATATCATTTTCATACTTTTTTCTGTTTCTCTTCTCACACCAACATACTCATTGCTGGTTCTCTGGTATCTATCTCTCTCTCTGCTTTCTGGTGTTCTGTTATTTCGGAAGTTCCTCTACGCCCTTTTTGTTCACTTCCTTTGCCTCCATACATCCACTATTAAACCACGGATTCTTCTTTTTTTCCTGTCGGGCCGGGAAATTATTGCCTCCTGACACTTTTGTGTGACATAATCCATCATGTCTTGTACGGACTTAGTTCTGAGTTCTGTGTCCCATGGTATATCACTTAGGAATTGTCTCATCTCATAATTTCCCTTTCAGTATGACAGCCTTTTGTTTCCTAATTCTGCTTTTTGAGTGACAAATCCTAGCTCTACTACTGTGTTCTCTGACTGACGGGCACGGAGCTCAGAGGGTCTCCAGAGAGGAGCTGAGGGCAAGATAAGTGGTGCAGTCACAGGGCAGTGACTGGTGCAGTCACAGGGCAGTGACTGGTGCAGTCACACGGCAGTGACTGGTGCAGTCACACGGCAGTGACTGGTGCAGTCACACGGCAGTGACTGGTGCAGTCACAGGGCAGTGACAGGTGCAGTCACAGGGCAGTGACTGGTGCAGTCACACGGCAGTGACTGGTGCAGTCACACGGCAGTGACTGGTGCAGTCACACGGCAGTGACTGGTGCAGTCACAGGACAGTGACTGGTGCAGTCACACGGCAGTGACTGTGGTGCAGTCACAGGACAGTGACTGTGGTGCAGTCACAGGACAGTGACTGTGGTGCAGTCACAGGACAGTGACAGGTGCAGTCACATGGCAGTGACTGTGGTGCAGTCACAGGGCAGTGACTGTGGTGCAATCACAGGGTAGTGACTGGCGTAGTCACATGGCAGTGACTGTGGTGCAGTCACAGGGCAGTGACTGTGGTGCAGTCACAGGGCAGTAACTGGTGCAGTCACAGGGCAGTGACTGCCGTAGTCACAGGGCAGTGACTGGTGCAGTCACTTGGCAGTGACTGTGGTGCAGTCACAGGGTAGTGACTAGTGCAATCACAGGGCAGTGACTATGGTGCTGCTTGACTGACTGTCTCGCTTCCCACAGGAGCTGAGGACAGCAGCTGTGAGCTTGGTGTGCAGCGGTGCTGGGGGTGAGTGTCTCAGGGGCCAGGCTGACTGTCCCAGCTTCCTCAGTCAGTACGATCAGTACTGCCCCGATGGTGCCCGCTGCTGCCTCAGTGAGTATACCTATCCTGCCTCAATATAACCATCCTGCCTCAGTGTAACCATCCTGCCTCAGTAAACCATCCTGCCTCAGTAAACCATCCTGCCTCAGTGTAACCATCTTGCCTCAGTATAACCATCCTGCCTCAGTATAACCATCCTGCCTCAGTGTAACCATCCTGCCTCAGTAAACCATCCTGCCTCAGTAAACCATCCTGCCTCAGTAAACCATGGTGCCTCAGTGTAACCATCCTGCCTCAGTAAACCATCCTGCCTCAGTATAACCATCCTACCTCAGTGTAACCATCCTGCCTCAGTATAACCATCCTACCTCCGTGTAACCATCCTGCCTCAGTATAACCATCCTGCCTCCGTGTAACCATCCTGCCTCAGTGTAACCATCCTGCCTCAGTATAACCATCCTACCTCAGTGTAACCATCCTGCCTCAGTATAACCATCCTGCCTCCGTGTAACCATCCTGCCTCAGTATAACCATCCTGCCTCAGTGTAACCATCCTGCCTCAGTAAACCATCCTGCCTAAGTATAACCATCCTGCCTCAGTATATCCTTGGTGCCTCAGTATTACCATCCTGCCTCAGTATAACCATCCTGCCTCAGTATAACCATCCAGCCTCAGTATAACAATCTGCCTATATATAACCATCCTGCCTCAGTATAACCATCCAGCCTCAGTATAACCATCCTGCCTCAGTATAACCATCCTGCCTCAGTATAACATCCTGCCTCAGTATAACATCCTGCCTCAGCATAACATCCTGCCTCAGTATAACATCCTGCCTCAGTATAACCATCCTGACTCAGTATAACCATCCTGCCTCAGTATAACCATCCTGCCTCAGTATAACATCCTGCCTCAGTATAACATCCTGCCTCAGTATAACATCCTGCCTCTGTATAACATCCTGCGTCAGTATAACCATCCTGCCGCAGTATAACCATCCTGCCTCAGTATAACATCCTGCCTCAGTATAACCATCCAGCCTCAGTATAACCATCCACCCTCAGTATAACAATCCTGCCTCAGTATAACCATCCTGCCTCAGTATAAAATCTTGCCTAAGTATAACCATCCTGCCTCAGTATAACCATCTAGCATCAGTATAACATCCTGCCTAAGTATAACCATCCTGCCTCAGTATAACCATCCTGCCTCAGTATAACATCCTGCATCAGTATAACATCCTGCCTCAGTATAACATCCTGCCTCAGTATAACATCCTGCCTCAGTATAACCATCCTGCCTCAGTATAACCATCCTGCCTCAGTATAACATCGTACCTCAGCATAACCATCCAGCCTCAGTATAATCATCCAGCCTCAGTATAACCATCAAGCTTCAGTATAACCATCCTGCCTCAGTATAATCATCCAGCCCCAGTATAACCATCATGCCTCAGTATAATCATCCAGCCTCAGTATAATCATCCGGACTCAGTATAACCATCCTGCCTCAGTATAATCATCCAGCCTCAGTAAAATCATCCAGCCTCAGTATAACCATCCTGCCTCAGTATAATCATCCAGCCTCAGTATAATCATCCAGCCTCAGTATAACCATCCTGCCTCAGTATAATCATCCAGCCTCAGTATAATCATCCAGCCTCAGTATAATCATCCAGCCTCAGTATAATCATCCAGCCTCAGTATAATCATCCAGCCTCAGTATAATCATCCAGCCTCAGTATAATCATCCAGCTTCAGTATAACCATCCTGCCTCAGTATAACCATCCAGCCTCAGTATAATCATCCAGCCTCTGTACAACCATCTGCCTCAGTATAATCATCCAGCCACAGTATAATCATCCAGCTTCAGTATAACTATCCAGCTTCAGTATAACTATCCTGCCTCAGTATAACCATCCTGCCTCAGTATAACCATCCTGCCTCAGTATAACCATCCTGTCTCAACATAACTATCCTGCCTCAGTATAAATATCCAGCCTCAGTATAACCATCCAGCCTCAGTATAACCATCCAGCCTCAGTATAACCATCCTGCCTCAGTATAACCATCCTGCCTCAGTATAACCATCCGGCCTCAGTATAACCATCCTGCCTCAGTATAAGCATCCTGCCTCAGTATAACCATCCAGCCTCAGTATAACCATCCTGCCTCAGTATAACATCCTGCCTCAGTATACCTAAACAGTTTTAGTATAACCATCCAGCCTCAGTATAACATCCAGCCTCAGTATAACATCCTGCCTCAGTATAACCATCCAGTCTCAGTATAACCGTCCAGCTTCAGTATAACCATCCTGCCTCAGTATAACTATCCAGCTTCAGTATAACCATCCTGCCTCATTATAACATCAAGCCTCAGTATAACATCCTGCCTCAGTATAACCATCCAGCCTCAGTATAACATCCTGCCTCAGTATAACCATCCAGCCTCAGTATAGAGATCCAGCCTCAGTATAACCATCCAGCCTCAGTATAACATCCAGCCTCAGTATAACCATCCAGCCTCAGCATAACATCCAGCCTCAGTATAACATCCTGCCTCAGTATAACCATCCAGCCTCAGTATAACATCCTGCCTCAGTATAACATCCTGCCTCAGTATAACCATCCAGCCTCAGTATAACATCCTGCCTCAGTATAACATCTAGTCTCAGTATAACCATCCAGCCTCAGTATAGAGATCCAGTCTCAGTATAACCATCCAGCCTCAGTATAACCATCCAGCCTCAGTATAGAGATCCAGCCTCAGTATAACCGTCCAGCCTCAGTATAACATCCAGCCTCAGTATAACCATCAAGCCTCAGCATAACATCCTACCTCAGTATAACATCCTGCCTCAGTAAAACCATCCTGCCTCAGTATAACCATCCAGCCTCAGTATAAGATCCAGCCTCAGTATAACCGTCCAGCCTCAGTATAACATCCAGCCTCAGTATAACCATCAGCCTCAGCATAACATCCTACCTCAGTATAACATCCTGCCTCAGTATAACCATCCAGCCTCAGTATAATCATCCAGCCTCAGTATAACCATCCTGCCTCAGTATAATCATCCAGCCTCAGTATAATCATCCAGCCTCAGTATAACCATCCTGCCTCAGTATAATCATCCAGCCTCAGTACAATCATCCAGCCTCAGTATAACCATCCTGCCTCAGTATAATCATCCACCTCAGTA
>WNGS01144617.1:122475-140893 GCA_020271785.1 Procambarus virginalis
ATTCTATGTTACAACTGGGGGGGTGCCTTATGATCTATGTTACAACTGGGAGGTGGCCTTTTATGTGTCTATGTTACAACTGGGAGGTGGTACTTACTGTTCTATGTTACAACTGGGAGGTGGACGCTTATGCTCTTGTGTTCTATGTTACAACTGGGAGGTGGTCTTATGCTCTATGTTACAACTGGGAGGTGGCCTTAGTGCTCTATGTTACAACTGGGAGGTGGCCTTGTGTTCTGTACAATGGAGGGCTTATGCTCTATGTTACAACTGGGAGGTGGCCTTATGCTCTATGTTACAACTGGGAGGTGGTCTTTATGCTATGTTACAACTGGGAGGTGGTGCTTGTGTTCTATGTTACAACTGGGAGGTGGCTTTGTTCTATGTTACAACTGGGAGGTGGTCTTATGCTCTATGTTACAACTGGGGTGGCTTTGCTCTATGTACAACTGGGAGGTGGTCTTGTGTTCTATGTTACAACTGGGAGGTGGCCTTGTGTTCTCATGTTACAACTGGGAGGTGGTCTTGTGTTCTATGTTTCAACTACGGAAGAGTGGCCTTGTGTTCTATGTTACAACTGGGAGGTGGCCTTGTGTTCTATGTTACAACTCGAGGGTGGCCTTGTGTTCTATGTTACAACTGAGAGGTGAGTCTTGTGTTCTATGTTACAACTGGGAGGTGGTCTTGTGTTCTATGTTACAACTGGGAGGTGGTCTTGTGTTTTATGTTTCAACTGGAATGTGGCCTTGTGTTCTATGTTACATCTGGGAGGTGGCCTTGTGTTCTATGTTAAAACTGAGATGTGGCCTTGTGTTCTATGTTACAACTGAGAGGTGGCCTTGTGTTCTATGTTACAACTGGGAGGTGGTCTTGTGTTCTATGTTACAACTAGAGGTGGTCTTGTGTTCTATGTTACAACTGGGAGGTGGTCTTGTGTTCTATGTTACAACTGAGGAGGTGGCCTTGATGCTCTATGTTACACATGGGAGGTGGTCTTGTGTTCTATGTTACAACTGGGAGGTGTCTTGTGTTCTAGTTACAACTGGGAGGTGGTCTTTGTCTATGTTACAACTGGGAGGTGGTCTTGTTCTATGTTACAACTGGGAGGTGGCCTTGTGTTATGTTACAACTGGGAGGTGGCTTGTTTCTATGTTACAACTGGGAGGTGGCTTATGCTCTATGTTACAACTGGGAGGTGGCCTTATGCTCTATGTTACAACTGGGAGGTGGCCTTGTGTTCTATGTTACAACTGGGAGGTGGTCTTATGCTCTATGTTACAACTGGGAGGTGGCCTTATGTCTATGTTACAACGGAGGTGGTCTTGTCTATTTACAACTGGGAGGTGGCCTTTGCTCTATGTTACAACTGGGAGGTGGTCTTGTGTTCTATGTTACAACTGGAGTGGTCTTGTGTTCTATGTTACAACTGGGAGGTGGCTTGTGTCTATGTTACAACTGGAGGTGGCCTTGGTCTATGTTACAACTGGGAGGTGGTCTTGTGTTCTATGTTACAACTGGGAGGTGGTCTTGTGTTCTATGTTACAACTGGGAGGTGGTCTTGTGTTCTATGTTACAACTGGGAGGTGGTCTTGTGTTCTATGTTACAACGAGAGGTGGCCTTGTGTTCTATGTTACAACTGGGAGGTGGTCTTGTGTTCTATGTTACAACTAGGAGGTGGTCTTGTGTTCTATGTTACAACTGGAGGTGGCCTTGTGTTCTATGTTACAACTGGGAGGTGGTCTTGTGTTCTATGTTTACAACTGGGAGGTGGTCTTGTGTTCTATGTTACAACTGGGAGGTGGTCTTATGTCTATGTTACAACTGGGAGGTGGTCTTGTGTTCTATGTTACAACTGGGAGGTGGCTTTGTCTATGTTACAACTGGAGAGGTGGCTTTGCTCTGATGTTACAACTGGGAGGTGGTCTTGTGTCTATGTTACAACTGGGAGGTGGCCTTTTCTATGTTACAACTGGGAGGTGGCTTGTGTTCTATGTTACAACTGGGAGGTGGTCCTATGTCTATGTTACAACTGGGAGGTGGTCTTTGTCTATGTTACAACTGGGAGGTGGCCTTATGTCTATGTTACAAGGGAGGTGGTCTTGTGTCTATGTTACAACTGGGAGGTGGTCTTGTGTTCTATGTTACAACTGGGAGGTGGTCTTATGCTCTATGTTACAACTGGGAGGTGGCCTTGTGTCTATGTTACAACTGGGAGGTGGCCTTGTGTTCTATGTTAACAACTGGGAGGTGGTTTGTGTTCTATGTTACAACTGAGGTGGTCTTGTGTTCTATGTTACAACGGGAGGTGGTTTGTGTTCTATGTTACAACTGAGAGGTGGCCTTGTGTTCTATGTTACAACTGGGAGGTGGTCTTGTGTTCTATGTTACAACTGGAGGTGTCTTGTGTTCTATGTTACAACTGGGAGGTGGTTTTGCTCTATGTTACAACTGGGGGGTGGTTTGTTCTATGTTACAACTGGGAGGTGGCCTTGTGTTCTATGTTACAACTGGGAGTGGCCTGTTAGTCTATGTTACAACTGGGAGGTGGTCTTATGTCTATGTTACAACTGGGAGGTGGCCTTTGCTCTATGTACAACTGGGAGGTGGCCTGTGTTCTATGTTACAACTGGGAGGTGGTCCTTTGCTCTATGTTACAACTGGGAGGTGGCCTTATGCTCTATGTTACAATGGGAGGTGGTGTTGTGTTCTATGGTTACAACTGAGAGGTGGTCTTGTTTCTATGTTACAACTGAGAGGTGGTCTTGTGTCTATGTTACAACTGGGAGGTGTCTTATGTTCTATGTTACAATGGGAGGTGGTCTTGTGTTCTATGTTACAACTGGGAGGTGGCTTATGCTCTATGTTACAACTGGGAGGTGGTCTTATGGTCTATGTTACAACTGGGAGGTGGCCTTATGCTCATATGTTACAACTGGGAGTGGCCTGTGTTCTATGTTACAACTGGGAGGTGTCTTATGCTCTATGTTACAACGGGAGTGGCCTTATGTCTATGTTACAACTGGGAGGTGGTCTTATGCTCTATTTTACAACTGGGAGGTGGCTTTATGCTCCATGTTACAACTGGGAGGTGGTTCCTTGTGTTCTATTTACAACTGAGAGGTGGATCTTGTGTTCTATGTTACAACTGGGAGGTGGACCTTGGTGTTCTATGTTACAACTGGAGGTGGCCTTGTGTTCTATGTTACAACTGGGAGGTGGTCTTGTGTTCTATGTTACACTGGGAGGTGGTCTGTGTTCTATGTTACAACTGGGAGGTGGATTTGTGTTCTATGTTACAACTGAGAGGTGGCCTTGTGTTCTATGTTACAACTGGGAGGTGGTCTTGTGTTCTATGTTACAACTAGGAGGTGGTCTTGTGTGTCTATGTTACAACTGGGAGGTGGTCTTGTGTTCTATGTTACAACTGAGAGGTGGTCTTGTGTTCTATGTTACAACTGGGAGGTGGTCTTGTGTTCTATGTTCAACTGGAGGTGGACTTGTTCTTGTTACAACTGGGAGGTGGTCTTGTGTTCTATGTTACAACTGAGAGGTGGTCTTGTGTTTATGTTACAACTGGAGGTGGCCTAGTGTTCTATGTTACAACTGAGAGGTGGCCTTGTGTTCTATGTTAAACTGGGAGGTGGCTTGTGTTCTATGTTACAACTGGAGGAGGTCTTGTGTTCTATGTTACAACTGGGAGGTGGTCTTGTGTTCTATGTTACAACTGGGAGGTGGCCTTGTGTTCTATGTTACAACTGGGAGGTGGTCTTGTTGTTCTATGTTACAACTGGAGTGGCCTTGTGTTCTATGTTAAAACTGGGAGTGGCCTTGTGTTCTATGTTACAACTGAGAGGTGGCCTTGTGTTCTATGTTACACTGGGAGGTGGTCTGTTGTGTTCTATGTTACAACTGAGAGGTGGCCTTGTGTTCTATGTTACAACTGGGAGGTGGTCTTTGTTCTATGTTACAACTAGGAGGTGGCTTATGTTCTATGTTACAACTGGGAGGTGGCTTTGTCTTGTTACAACTGGGAGGGGTCTTTGATCTATGTTACAACTGGGAGGTGGTCTTTGCTCTATGTTACAACTGGGGGTGGTCTTGTGTCCTATGTTACAACTGGAGGTGGCTTGTGTTCTATGTTACAACTGGAGGTGGTCTTATGTTCTATGTTACAACTAGGAGGGGGTCTTATGTCATGTTACAACTGGAGGGGGTCTTGTGTTCTATTTACAACTGGAGGTGGCCTTGTTCTATGTTACAACTGGGAGGTGGCCTTGGTTCTATGTTACAACTGGGAGGTGGCCTTATGCTCTGTTACAACTGGGAGGTGCCTTGTTTCTGTTACAACTGGGAGGTGGTCTTATGCTCTATGTTACAACTGGGAGGTGGCCTTATGCTGTCTATGTTACAACTGGAGGTGGCTTTGGTCTATGTTACAACTGGGAGGTGGTCTTGTGTTCTATGTTACAACTGGGAGGTGGCTTATGTCTATGTTACAACTGGGAGGTGGTCTTGTGTTCTATGTTACAACTGGGAGGTGGTCTTATGTCTATGTTACAACTGGGAGGTGGCCTTGTGTTCTATGTTACAACTGGGAGGTGGTCTCTTGTGTTCTATGTTACAACTGGGAGGTGGTTTCTGTTCTATGTTACAACTGGGAGGTGGTCTTTGTCTATGTTACAACTGAGAGGTGGTCTTGGTGTTCTATGTTACAACTGGGAGGTGGTCTTGTGTCTATGTTACAACTGGGAGGTGGCTATGTGTCTATGTTACAACTGAGAGGGTGGTCTTGTGTTCTATGTTACAACTGAGAGGTGGTCGTTGTGTTCTATGTTACACTGGGAGTTGGTCTTGTGTTCTTATGTTACAACTGAGAGGTGTCTTGTGTTCTATGTTACAACTGGGAGGTGGTCTTGTGTTCTATGTACAACTGGGATGTGGTCTTGCGTTTTATGTTACAACTGAGAGGTGGTCTTGTGTTCTATGTTACAACTGGGAGGTGGCCTTGTGTTCTATGTTACAACTGGGAGGTGTCTTGTGTTCTATGTTACAACTGGGAGTGGTCTTGTATTCTATGTTACAACGGAGGTGTCTTTTTATGTTTCAACTGGGAGGTGGTCTTTGTTCTATGTTACAAATAGGGAGGTGGCCTTTGTCTATGTTACATGGAGGTGCTTATGCTCTTGTTACAACTGGGAGGTGGTCTTTGTTATGTTACAACTGGGAGGTTGGCTATGTCTATGTTACAACTGGAGGTGGTCTTGTGTTCTTGTTACATGGGAGTGTTTTCTATGTACAACTGGGAGGTGGTCTGTGTTCTATGTTACAACTGGGAGGTGGCCTTGTGTCTCTGTTCAACTGGGAGGTGGTCTTGTGTTCTATGTTACAACTGGGAGGTGGTCTTGTGTTCTATGTTACAAACTGGAGGTGGCTTGTTCTATGTTACACTGGGAGGTGGTCTTGTGTTCTATGTCAACTGGAGGTGCTTGTTTCTATGTTAAACTGGGGAGGTGGCTTGTGTTCTATGTTACAACTGAGAGGTGGCTGTGTTCTATGTTCACTGGGTGGCTTGTGTATGTTACAACTGGGAGTGGCCTTGTGTTCTATGTTACAACTGGAGGTGGCTTGTGTTCTATGTTACAACTGGAGGTGGCCTTGTGTTCTATGTTACAACTGGGAGGTGTCTTTGTTCTATGTTACAACTGAGAGGTGGTCTTGTGTTCTATGTTACAACTGGAGGTGTCTTGTTTTGTTCAATGGAGGTGGCCTTGTGTTCTATGTTACAACTGAAGGTGGCCTTGTGTTCTATGTTACAACTGGGAGGTGGCTTGTGTTCTATGTTCAACTGGAGGTGCTTGTGTTCTATGTACAACTGGGAGGTGGTCTGTGTTCTATGTTACAACTGGGAGAGGTGGTCTTGTGTTCTATGTTACAACTGGGAGGTGGTCTATGCTCTATTGTTACAACTGAGAGGTGGCCTTGTGATTCTATGTTACAACTGGGAGGTGGTCTTGTGTTCTATGTTACAACTGGGAGGTGTCTTGTGTTCTATGTACAACTGGGAGGTGGTCTTGTGTTCTATGTTACAACTGAGAGTGGCCTTGTGTTCTATGTTACACTGGGAGGTGGCTTATGCTCTATGTTACAACTGGGGGTGGTCTTTGTCTATGTTACAACGGGAGGTGGTCTTATGGCTATGTTACAACTGGGAGGTGGCTTTGCTCTATGTTACAACTGGGAGGTGGCCTTTGTCTAGTAACTTGGGAGGTGGTTGTGTTCTATGTTACAACTGGGAGGTGGCTTTTGTCTAGTTACAACTGGAGGTGGTCTTTGTCTATGTTACAACTGGGAGGTGTGCCTTTGTCTATGTACAACTGGGAGGTGGCCTGTGTTCTATGTTACAACTGGGAGGTGGCTTTGCTCTATGTTACAACTGGGAGTGGTCCTTGTCTATGTTACAACTGGGAGGTGGTCTATGTCTATTATGGGGGTGCTTGTCATGTTACAAACTGGGAGGTGGGCCTGTGCTTCTATGTTACACTGGAAGGTGGTCTTGTGTTTTTTGTTACAACTGGGAGGTGGGCTGTGTTCTATGTTACAACTGGTGATGTGGGGCTCCCTGTGTTCTATGTTAAACTGGGAGGTGGTCTTGTGTTCTATGTTACAACTGGGAGGGTGTCTTATGTCTATGTCAACTGGGAGGTGACTTATTTATGTTACAACTGGAGGTGGTCGTTTATTTATGTTACAACTGGGGAGGTGGTCTTAGTGCTCTATGTTACAACGTAGGGAGGTGGACTTATGCTCTATGTTACAATCTGGGAGGTGCTTGTGTCTTGTACCTGGGTGTTATCTCTATGTTACAATCTGGGAGTGGCCTTGTATTCTATGTTACAACGAGTGGCCTATCTTGTAAAGGGAGTGGCCTTGTATTCTATGTTACAACTGGGAGGGTGGCCTTGTGTTCTTGTTACAACTGGGAGTGGTTTGTAGCTTCTATGTTACAACTGGGAGGTGGCTTATGCTCTATGTTACAACTATGAGGGTGGTCTTTCTGCTTCATGTTACAACTGGGAGGGGTCTATGCTTGTTACATAGAGGTGGCTTGTTTTCTATTTTACAACTGGGAGGTGGTCTTATGCTCTATGTTACAACTGGAGAGACACAAGACCACCTCCCAGTTGTAACATAGAACACAAGACCACCTCCCAGTTGTAACATAGAACACAAGACCACCTCCCAGTTGTAACATAGAACAAGGACCACCTCCCAGTTGTAACATAGAACACAAGACCACCTCCCAGTTGTAACATAGAACACAAGACCACCTCCCAGTTGTAACATAGAACACAAGGCCACCTCTCAGTTGTAACATAGAACACAAGACCACCTCTCAGTTGTAACATAGAACACAAGACACACCCACCTCTCAGTTGTAACATAGAACACAAGGCCACCTCCCAGTTGTAACATAGAACACAAGGCCACCTCCCAGTTGTAACATAGAACACAAGGCCACCTCCCAGTTGTAACATAGAACACAAGACCACCTCCCAGTTGTAACATAGAACACAAGACCACCTCCCAGTTGTAACATAGAACACAAGCCACCTCCCAGTTGTAACATAGAACACAAGCCACCTCCCAGTTGTAACATAGAACACAAGACCACCTCCCAGTTGTAACATAGAACACAAGACCACCTCCCAGTTGTAACATAGAACACAAGACCACCTCCCAGTTGTAACATAGAACACAAGACCACCTCCCAGTTGTAACATAGAACACAAGACCACCTCCCAGTTGTAACATAGAACACAAGCCACCTCCCAGTTGTAACATAGAACACAAGACCACCTCCCAGTTGTAACATAGAACACAAGACCACCTCCCAGTTGTAACATAGAACATAAGACCACCTCCCAGTTGTAACATAGAGCATAAGACCACCTCCCAGTTGTAACATAGAACACAAGGCCACCTCCCAGTTGTAACATAGAACACAAGCCACCTCCCAGTTGTAACATAGAACACAAGACCACCTCCCAGTTGTAACATAGAACACAAGACCACCTCCCAGTTGTAACATAGAACACAAGACCACCTCCCAGTTGTAACATAGAACACAAGACCACCTCCCAGTTGTAACATAGAACACAAGACCACCTCCCAGTTGTAACATAGAACACAAGACCACCTCCCAGTTGTAACATAGAACACAAGACCACCTCCCAGTTGTAACATAGAACACAAGACCACCTCCCAGTTGTAACATAGAACACAAGACCACCTCCCAGTTGTAACATAGAACACAAGACCACCTCCCAGTTGTAACATAGAACACAAGACCACCTCCCAGTTGTAACATAGAACACAAGACCACCTCCCAGTTGTAACATAGAACACAAGACCACCTCCCAGTTGTAACATAGAACACAAGACCACCTCCCAGTTGTAACATAGAACACAAGACCACCTCCCAGTTGTAACATAGAACACAAGACCACCTCCCAGTTGTAACATAGAACACAAGACCACCTCCCAGTTGTAACATAGAACACAAGACCACCTCCCAGTTGTAACATAGAACACAAGACCACCTCCCAGTTGTAACATAGAACACAAGACCACCTCCCAGTTGTAACATAGAACACAAGACCACCTCCCAGTTGTAACATAGAACACAAGCCACCTCCCAGTTGTAACATAGAACACAAGCCACCTCCCAGTTGTAACATAGAACACAAGACCACCTCCCAGTTGTAACATAGAACACAAGACCACCTCCCAGTTGTAACATAGAACACAAGACCACCTCCCAGTTGTAACATAGAACACAAGACCACCTCCCAGTTGTAACATAGAACACAAGACCACCTCCCAGTTGTAACATAGAACACAAGACCACCTCCCAGTTGTAACATAGAACACAAGACCACCTCCCAGTTGTAACATAGAACACAAGACCACCTCCCAGTTGTAACATAGAACACAAGACCACCTCCCAGTTGTAACATAGAACACAAGACCACCTCCCAGTTGTAACATAGAACACAAGACCACCTCCCAGTTGTAACATAGAACACAAGACCACCTCCCAGTTGTAACATAGAACACAAGACCACCTCCCAGTTGTAACATAGAACACAAGACCACCTCCCAGTTGTAACATAGAACACAAGACCACCTCCCAGTTGTAACATAGAACACAAGACCACCTCCCAGTTGTAACATAGAACACAAGACCACCTCCCAGTTGTAACATAGAACACAAGACCACCTCCCAGTTGTAACATAGAACACAAGGCCACCTCCCAGTTGTAACATAGAACACAAGACCACCTCCCAGTTGTAACATAGAACACAAGACCACCTCCCAGTTGTAACATAGAACACAAGACCACCTCCCAGTTGTAACATAGAACACAAGACCACCTCCCAGTTGTAACATAGAACACAAGACCACCTCCCAGTTGTAACATAGAACACAAGACCACCTCCCAGTTGTAACATAGAACACAAGACCACCTCCCAGTTGTAACATAGAACACAAGACCACCTCCCAGTTGTAACATAGAACACAAGCCACCTCCCAGTTGTAACATAGAACACAAGACCACCTCCCAGTTGTAACATAGAACACAAGACCACCTCCCAGTTGTAACATAGAACACAAGACCACCTCCCAGTTGTAACATAGAACACAAGACCACCTCCCAGTTGTAACATAGAACACAAGACCACCTCCCAGTTGTAACATAGAACACAAGACCACCTCCCAGTTGTAACATAGAACACAAGACCACCTCCCAGTTGTAACATAGAACACAAGACCACCTCCCAGTTGTAACATAGAACACAAGACCACCTCCCAGTTGTAACATAGAACACAAGACCACCTCCCAGTTGTAACATAGAACACAAGACCACCTCCCAGTTGTAACATAGAACACAAGACCACCTCCCAGTTGTAACATAGAACACAAGACCACCTCCCAGTTGTAACATAGAACACAAGACCACCTCCCAGTTGTAACATAGAACACAAGACCACCTCCCAGTTGTAACATAGAACACAAGACCACCTCCCAGTTGTAACATAGAACACAAGACCACCTCCCAGTTGTAACATAGAACACAAGACCACCTCCCAGTTGTAACATAGAACACAAGACCACCTCCCAGTTGTAACATAGAACACAAGACCACCTCCCAGTTGTAACATAGAACACAAGACCACCTCCCAGTTGTAACATAGAACACAAGACCACCTCCCAGTTGTAACATAGAACACAAGACCACCTCCCAGTTGTAACATAGAACACAAGACCACCTCCCAGTTGTAACATAGAACACAAGACCACCTCCCAGTTGTAACATAGAACACAAGACCACCTCCCAGTTGTAACATAGAACACAAGACCACCTCCCAGTTGTAACATAGAACACAAGACCACCTCCCAGTTGTAACATAGAACACAAGACCACCTCCCAGTTGTAACATAGAACACAAGGCCACCTCCCAGTTGTAACATAGAACACAAGACCACCTCCCAGTTGTAACATAGAACACAAGACCACCTCCCAGTTGTAACATAGAACACAAGACCACCTCCCAGTTGTAACATAGAACACAAGGCCACCTCCCAGTTGTAACATAGAACACAAGACCACCTCCCAGTTGTAACATAGAACACAAGACCACCTCCCAGTTGTAACATAGAACACAAGACCACCTCCCAGTTGTAACATAGAACACAAGACCACCTCCCAGTTGTAACATAGAACACAAGACCACCTCCCAGTTGTAACATAGAACACAAGACCACCTCCCAGTTGTAACATAGAACACAAGACCACCTCCCAGTTGTAACATAGAACACAAGACCACCTCCCAGTTGTAACATAGAACACAAGACCACCTCCCAGTTGTAACATAGAACACAAGACCACCTCCCAGTTGTAACATAGAACACAAGACCACCTCCCAGTTGTAACATAGAACACAAGACCACCTCCCAGTTGTAACATAGAACACAAGACCACCTCCCAGTTGTAACATAGAACACAAGACCACCTCCCAGTTGTAACATAGAACACAAGACCACCTCCCAGTTGTAACATAGAACACAAGACCACCTCCCAGTTGTAACATAGAACACAAGACCACCTCCCAGTTGTAACATAGAACACAAGACCACCTCCCAGTTGTAACATAGAACACAAGACCACCTCCCAGTTGTAACATAGAACACAAGACCACCTCCCAGTTGTAACATAGAACACAAGACCTCCCAGTTGTAACATAGAACACAAGACCACCTCCCAGTTGTAACATAGAACACAAGACCACCTCCCAGTTGTAACATAGAACACAAGACCACCTCCCAGTTGTAACATAGAACACAAGACCACCTCCCAGTTGTAACATAGAACACAAGACCACCTCCCAGTTGTAACATAGAACACAAGACCACCTCCCAGTTGTAACATAGAACACAAGACCACCTCCCAGTTGTAACATAGAACACAAGACCACCTCCCAGTTGTAACATAGAACACAAGACCACCTCCCAGTTGTAACATAGAACACAAGACCACCTCCCAGTTGTAACATAGAACACAAGACCACCTCCCAGTTGTAACATAGAACACAAGACCACCTCCCAGTTGTAACATAGAACACAAGACCACCTCCCAGTTGTAACATAGAACACAAGACCACCTCCCAGTTGTAACATAGAACACAAGACCACCTCCCAGTTGTAACATAGAACACAAGACCACCTCCCAGTTGTAACATAGAACACAAGACCACCTCCCAGTTGTAACATAGAACACAAGACCACCTCCCAGTTGTAACATAGAACACAAGACCACCTCCCAGTTGTAACATAGAACACAAGACCACCTCCCAGTTGTAACATAGAACACAAGACCACCTCCCAGTTGTAACATAGAACACAAGACCACCTCCCAGTTGTAACATAGAACACAAGACCACCTCCCAGTTGTAACATAGAACACAAGACCACCTCCCAGTTGTAACATAGAACACAAGACCACCTCCCAGTTGTAACATAGAACACAAGACCACCTCCCAGTTGTAACATAGAACACAAGACCACCTCCCAGTTGTAACATAGAACACAAGACCACCTCCCAGTTGTAACATAGAACACAAGACCACCTCCCAGTTGTAACATAGAACACAAGACCACCTCCCAGTTGTAACATAGAACACAAGACCACCTCCCAGTTGTAACATAGAACACAAGACCACCTCCCAGTTGTAACATAGAACACAAGACCACCTCCCAGTTGTAACATAGAACACAAGACCACCTCCCAGTTGTAACATAGAACACAAGACCACCTCCCAGTTGTAACATAGAACACAAGACCACCTCCCAGTTGTAACATAGAACACAAGACCACCTCCCAGTTGTAACATAGAACACAAGACCACCTCCCAGTTGTAACATAGAACACAAGACCACCTCCCAGTTGTAACATAGAACACAAGACCACCTCCCAGTTGTAACATAGAACACAAGACCACCTCCCAGTTGTAACATAGAACACAAGACCACCTCCCAGTTGTAACATAGAACACAAGACCACCTCCCAGTTGTAACATAGAACACAAGACCACCTCCCAGTTGTAACATAGAACACAAGACCACCTCCCAGTTGTAACATAGAACACAAGACCACCTCCCAGTTGTAACATAGAACACAAGACCACCTCCCAGTTGTAACATAGAACACAAGACCACCTCCCAGTTGTAACATAGAACACAAGACCACCTCCCAGTTGTAACATAGAACACAAGACCACCTCCCAGTTGTAACATAGAACACAAGACCACCTCCCAGTTGTAACATAGAACACAAGACCACCTCCCAGTTGTAACATAGAACACAAGACCACCTCCCAGTTGTAACATAGAACACAAGACCACCTCCCAGTTGTAACATAGAACACAAGACCACCTCCCAGTTGTAACATAGAACACAAGACCACCTCCCAGTTGTAACATAGAACACAAGACCACCTCCCAGTTGTAACATAGAACACAAGACCACCTCCCAGTTGTAACATAGAACACAAGACCACCTCCCAGTTGTAACATAGAACACAAGACCACCTCCCAGTTGTAACATAGAACACAAGACCACCTCCCAGTTGTAACATAGAACACAAGGCCACCTCCCAGTTGTAACATAGAACACAAGACCACCTCCCAGTTGTAACATAGAACACAAGACCACCTCCCAGTTGTAACATAGAACACAAGACCACCTCCCAGTTGTAACATAGAACACAAGACCACCTCCCAGTTGTAACATAGAACACAAGACCACCTCCCAGTTGTAACATAGAACACAAGACCACCTCCCAGTTGTAACATAGAACACAAGACCACCTCCCAGTTGTAACATAGAACACAAGGCCACCTCCCAGTTGTAACATAGAACACAAGGCCACCTCCCAGTTGTAACATAGAACACAAGACCACCTCCCAGTTGTAACATAGAACACAAGACCACCTCCCAGTTGTAACATAGAACACAAGCCACCTCCCAGTTGTAACATAGAACACAAGACCACCTCCCAGTTGTAACATAGAACACAAGACCACCTCCCAGTTGTAACATAGAACACAAGACCACCTCCCAGTTGTAACATAGAACACAAGACCACCTCCCAGTTGTAACATAGAACACAAGACCACCTCCCAGTTGTAACATAGAACACAAGACCACCTCCCAGTTGTAACATAGAACACAAGACCACCTCCCAGTTGTAACATAGAACACAAGACCACCTCCCAGTTGTAACATAGAACACAAACCACCTCCCAGTTGTAACATAGAACACAAGCCACCTCCCAGTTGTAACATAGAACACAAGACCACCTCCCAGTTGTAACATAGAACACAAGACCACCTCCCAGTTGTAACATAGAACACAAGACCACCTCCCAGTTGTAACATAGAACACAAGACCACCTCCCAGTTGTAACATAGAACACAAGACCACCTCCCAGTTGTAACATAGAACACAAGGCCACCTCCCAGTTGTAACATAGAACACAAGACCACCTCCCAGTTGTAACATAGAACACAAGACCACCTCTCAGTTGTAACATAGAACACAAGACCACCTCCCAGTTGTAACATAGAACACAAGACCACCTCCCAGTTGTAACATAGAACACAAGACCACCTCCCAGTTGTAACATAGAACATAAGACCACCTCCCAGTTGTAACATAGAACACAAGGCCACCTCCCAGTTGTAACATAGAACATAAGACCACCTCCCAGTTGTAACATAGAACACAAGCCACCTCCCAGTTGTAACATAGAACACAAGACCACCTCCCAGTTGTAACATAGAACACAAGACCACCTCCCAGTTGTAACATAGAACACAAGACCACCTCCCAGTTGTAACATAGAACACAAGACCACCTCCCAGTTGTAACATAGAACACAAGCCACCTCCCAGTTGTAACATAGAACACAAGACCACCTCCCAGTTGTAACATAGAACACAAGACCACCTCCCAGTTGTAACATAGAACACAACCACCTCCCAGTTGTAACATAGAACACAAGACCACCTCCCAGTTGTAACATAGAACACAAGGCCACCTCCCAGTTGTAACATAGAACACAAGGCCACCTCCCAGTTGTAACATAGAACACAAACCACCTCCCAGTTGTAACATAGAACACAAGACCACCTCCCAGTTGTAACATAGAACACAAGACCACCTCCCAGTTGTAACATAGAACACAAGGCCA
This sequence comes from Procambarus virginalis, assembly GCA_020271785.1. Classification (NCBI taxonomy): domain Eukaryota; kingdom Metazoa; phylum Arthropoda; class Malacostraca; order Decapoda; family Cambaridae; genus Procambarus; species Procambarus virginalis. Next base: position 137,293 of record WNGS01144617.1, read on the forward strand.
CCTCCCAGTTGTAACATAGAACACAAGACCACCTCCCAGTTGTAACATAGAACACAAGACCACCTCCCAGTTGTAACATAGAACACAAGACCACCTCCCAGTTGTAACATAGAACACAAGACCACCTCCCAGTTGTAACATAGAACACAAGACCACCTCCCAGTTGTAACATAGAACACAAGACCACCTCCCAGTTGTAACATAGAACACAAGACCACCTCCCAGTTGTAACATAGAACACAAGACCACCTCCCAGTTGTAACATAGAACACAAGACCACCTCCCAGTTGTAACATAGAACACAAGCCACCTCCCAGTTGTAACATAGAACACAAGACCACCTCCCAGTTGTAACATAGAACACAAGGCCACCTCCCAGTTGTAACATAGAACACAAGACCACCTCCCAGTTGTAACATAGAACACAAGACCACCTCCCAGTTGTAACATAGAACACAAGACCACCTCCCAGTTGTAACATAGAACACAAGGCCACCTCCCAGTTGTAACATAGAACACAAGACCACCTCCCAGTTGTAACATAGAACACAAGACCACCTCCCAGTTGTAACATAGAACACAAGACCACCTCCCAGTTGTAACATAGAACACAAGACCACCTCCCAGTTGTAACATAGAACACAAGACCACCTCCCAGTTGTAACATAGAACACAAGACCACCTCCCAGTTGTAACATAGAACACAAGACCACCTCCCAGTTGTAACATAGAACACAAGACCACCTCCCAGTTGTAACATAGAACACAAGACCACCTCCCAGTTGTAACATAGAACACAAGACCACCTCCCAGTTGTAACATAGAACACAAGACCACCTCCCAGTTGTAACATAGAACACAAGACCACCTCCCAGTTGTAACATAGAACACAAGACCACCTCCCAGTTGTAACATAGAACACAAGGCCACCTCCCAGTTGTAACATAGAACACAACCACCTCCCAGTTGTAACATAGAACACAAGACCACCTCCCAGTTGTAACATAGAACACAAGACCACCTCCCAGTTGTAACATAGAACACAAGACCACCTCCCAGTTGTAACATAGAACACAAGACCACCTCCCAGTTGTAACATAGAACACAAGACCACCTCCCAGTTGTAACATAGAACACAAGACCACCTCCCAGTTGTAACATAGAACACAAGGCCACCTCCCAGTTGTAACATAGAACACAAGGCCACCTCCCAGTTGTAACATAGAACACAAGACCACCTCCCAGTTGTAACATAGAACACAAGGCCACCTCCCAGTTGTAACATAGAACACAAGACCACCTCCCAGTTGTAACATAGAACACAAGACCACCTCCCAGTTGTAACATAGAACACAAGACCACCTCCCAGTTGTAACATAGAACACAAGACCACCTCCCAGTTGTAACATAGAACACAAGCCACCTCCCAGTTGTAACATAGAACACAAGGCCACCTCCCAGTTGTAACATAGAACACAAGGCCACCTCCCAGTTGTAACATAGAACACAAGACCACCTCCCAGTTGTAACATAGAACACAAGGCCACCTCCCAGTTGTAACATAGAACACAAGACCACCTCCCAGTTGTAACATAGAACACAAGACCACCTCCCAGTTGTAACATAGAACACAAGACCACCTCCCAGTTGTAACATAGAACACAAGACCACCTCCCAGTTGTAACATAGAACACAAGGCCACCTCCCAGTTGTAACATAGAACACAAGGCCACCTCCCAGTTGTAACATAGAACACAAGACCACCTCCCAGTTGTAACATAGAACACAAGACCACCTCCCAGTTGTAACATAGAACACAAGGCCACCTCCCAGTTGTAACATAGAACACAAGACCACCTCCCAGTTGTAACATAGAACACAAGGCCACCTCCCAGTTGTAACATAGAACACAAGACCACCTCCCAGTTGTAACATAGAACACAAGACCACCTCCCAGTTGTAACATAGAACACAAGACCACCTCCCAGTTGTAACATAGAACACAAGACCACCTCCCAGTTGTAACATAGAACACAGCCACCTCCCAGTTGTAACATAGAACACAAGACCACCTCCCAGTTGTAACATAGAACACAAGACCACCTCCCAGTTGTAACATAGAACACAAGGCCACCTCCCAGTTGTAACATAGAACACAAGACCACCTCCCAGTTGTAACATAGAACACAAGACCACCTCCCAGTTGTAACATAGAACACAAGACCACCTCCCAGTTGTAACATAGAACACAAGACCACCTCCCAGTTGTAACATAGAACACAAGCCACCTCCCAGTTGTAACATAGAACAAAGACCACCTCCCAGTTGTAACATAGAACACAAGCCACCTCCCAGTTGTAACATAGAACACAAGACCACCTCCCAGTTGTAACATAGAACACAAGACCACCTCCCAGTTGTAACATAGAACACAAGACCACCTCCCAGTTGTAACATAGAACACAAGACCACCTCCCAGTTGTAACATAGAACACAAGACCACCTCCCAGTTGTAACATAGAACACAAGACCACCTCCCAGTTGTAACATAGAACACAAGACCACCTCCCAGTTGTAACATAGAACACAAGACCACCTCCCAGTTGTAACATAGAACACAAGGCCACCTCCCAGTTGTAACATAGAACACAAGACCACCTCCCAGTTGTAACATAGAACACAAGACCACCTCCCAGTTGTAACATAGAACACAAGAAGACCACCTCCCAGTTGTAACATAGAACACAAGACCACCTCCCAGTTGTAACATAGAACACAAGACCCCTCCCAGTTGTAACATAGAACACAAGACCACCTCCCAGTTGTAACATAGAACACAAGACCACCTCCCAGTTGTAACATAGAACACAAGACCACCTCCCAGTTGTAACATAGAACATAAGACCACCTCCCAGTTGTAACATAGAACACAAGACCACCTCCCAGTTGTAACATAGAGCATAAGACCACCTCCCAGTTGTAACATAGAGCATAAGGCCACCTCCCAGTTGTAACATAGAGCATAAGGCCACCTCCCAGTTGTAACATAGAACATAAGACCACCTCCCAGTTGTAACATAGAACACAAGGCCACCTCCCAGTTGTAACATAGCACAAGCCCACCTCCCAGTTGTAACATAGAACACAAGACCACCTCCCAGTTGTAACATAGAACAAAGCCACCTCCCAGTTGTAACATAGAACATAAGACCACCTCCCAGTTGTAACATAGAACACAAGACCACCTCCCAGTTGTAACATAGAACACAAGACCACCTCCCAGTTGTAACATAGAACACAAGACCACCTCCCAGTTGTAACATAGAACACAAGACCACCTCCCAGTTGTAACATAGAACACAAGACCACCTCCCAGTTGTAACATAGAACACAACCACCTCTCAGTTGTAACATAGAACACAAGACCACCTCCCAGTTGTAACATAGAACACAAGACCACCTCCCAGTTGTAACATAGAACAGGCCACCTCCCAGTTGTAACATAGAACACAAGCCACCTCCCAGTTGTAACATAGAACACAAGGCCACCTCCAGTTGTAACATAGAACACAAGACCACCTCCCAGTTGTAACATAGAACA
>WNGS01144617.1:147028-166068 GCA_020271785.1 Procambarus virginalis
GTAGTTTTGTTTCTCCTTTTTGTATATTTACCCAAACCCACCATCCCACTTAACCTTCCTTCCTTCTTTTACTTTGTTTTCACATATAAGTTCATTCATTATCCTAGCAATAATATAAGTACAGTAGTAAAGAATCAGATCTACTAATACTCGGAACTGAGAAAACAAGAGAGCACGGGAGTGAGAGCATGGGAACAAAGAAGAGAGAATGAGAGTGTGAGAGTGTGAGAGCATGGGTTCAAAGAAGAGAGAGAATGAGAGAGTGTGAGAGCATTGGAGCATTAAGACCTGAATTTGAGAAAAATAAGAGCATTGGAGCAAATGAGTGAGAGAGAGGGGGAGGAAGGGAGAGAGAGAAAAAAGGGGGTTAGAAGGATGAAGATAGAGAAAAAAAGGGGGAGAGAAGGCGTAGGAGAAACACAGTAAAAGAAGGAAGGCTAAGTGGGATGGTGGGTTTGGGTAAAATATACAAAAAGGAGAAACAAAACTACATCTGAAAGGTTAGGAAAAGGATAATATATTCAACAAATATGTCAAAACACAATAAACTACATCTGAAAGGTTAGGTTAAAGGGTTGGGGAATAAGAACATATGATAACCAACATAATGAATACACTAAGATTACAAGAGGTTAGGTTAATGGGTGGAAGAATAAGAACAATTATAACAAACATAATAAATACAACTTATGAGCAACTTGATAATCTTTAACAAATAACCCTTGAAATGCAAAAATGACCATTTGAGAAATTATCCCTTGAAACGAGTAAATGCCCATACATAACAAAAATCCTTTGAAATGCTTAAATACCCAATCTTTAACAAATAGCACTTGAAACGCATAAATGACCATTTGAGAAATTTACCCTTGAAACGAACAAATGAATATGAGACATTGGTTGACGAAACACAAAAGAAAAGCAGGAATAATTATGTAAGTTAGGTTATGCAAGTTAAGTTAGGATAGGTTATACAAGTTAGGTTAGGTTATGCAAATTAAGTTAGGTTACATTAGGTTAGGTTAAGCAAGTTAGGTTAGGTTAAGTTAGGTTACGTTAAGTTAGGTTACGTTAAGTTAGGTTACGTTAAGTTAGGTTAGGTTAAGTTAGGATAGGTTAAGTTAGGATAGGTTAAGTTACATTAAGTTAGGTTAGGTAAGTTAGGTTACATTAGGTTAGGTTATGCAAGTTAAGTTAGGTTAGGTTATGCAAGTTAGGTTAGGTTATGCAAGTTAAGTTAGGTTAGGTTATGCAAGTTAAGTTAGGTTAGGTAAGTTAGGTTAAGCGGTTAAGTTAGGTTAAGTTTTGCAAGTTAAGTTAGGTTAGGTTATGCAAGTTAATTTAGGTTAGGTAAGTTATGTTAGGTTAAACAGGTTAAGTTAGGTTAAGTTAAGTTGGGTTAGGTAAGTTAGGTTATGTTAGGCTACGTTAGGTAAGGTTAGGTTAGGTTAGGTAAGTTAGGTTAAGCAGGTTAAGTTAGGTTAAGTTATGAAAGTTAAGTTAGGTTAGGTTATGCAAGTTAAGTTAGGTTAGGTAAGTTAGGTTAGGTTATGCAAGTTAAGTTAGGTTACATTAGGTTAGGTTATGCAAGTTTTAGGTTAGGTTAGGTTAGGTTATGTTAATTAAGCAGGTTAAGTTAGGTAAGGTAAGGTAAGTTAGGTTAGGTTATGCAAGTTAAGTTAGGTTACATTAGGTGAGGTTAAGCAAGTTAAGTTAGGTTACATTAGGTGAGGTTATGCAAGTTAAGTTAGGTTAAGTTAGGTTAGGTTAGATTATGCAAGTTAAGTTAGGTTAAATTAGGTGAGGTTATGCAAGTTAAGTTAGGTTACATTAGGTGAGGTTATGCAAGTTAAGTTAGGTTAAGTTAAGTTAGGTTAGGTTAGATTATGCAAGTTAAGTTAGGTTACATTAGGTTAGGTTATGCAAGTTTTAGGTTAAGTTAGGTTAGGTTAAGTTAGGTTAGCTAAGTTAGGTAAGGGTTAGTTAGGTTAGGGTAAGCTAAGTTAAGTTTAGGAATGTTATGTTAGGTAAGTAACATTGGGTGGGGAGGATAGGTTAGGAAGGTTTAAGCAGTGTTGTACAGAGAACAGTTTTAAAGGTAAAGTGTCTAAGAAAATATGTTTTAACAGAAGTGCAAGTTTGATATGAAAAGCTGAACTAGTTACATTTTGGAGAGAAATTTTAGGCCTGAAGATGTCTTAGAGAACAACATTGATGTCTTAAAGTATAACTTGTTGGAAGAAGGAGAGTTTCTTTGATGAAAGAAGGTGTTTTAGAGAACAACTTTTGGTGAACGAAGGTGAGTTAGAGATTACCTTTGATGACTCTGAGATAAACTTTGATGAACGAAAGTGAGTTAGAGATTACCTTTGATGACATTGAAATAACTTTTGCTAGCTCTGAGAATAACTTTTATGACTTAGAGAACAACTTTTGTTAGCTCTGCGATTAACTTTGACGACTTAGAGATTAACTTTGAGGACATGAGAGTACCTTTTGATGTCTCTGAGAATAACTTTATGAACGAAGATGTTTTGGAAAGTTTCTCTGATGAACGAAGGTGACTTAGAGATTAACTTTGATGACTTTGAGAACAACTTTGAAGACTTAGAGAACAACTTTGATGAACGAAGATGTCTTAGAAAGCTTTTCTAATGAATGAAAGGTTACTTAGAGAATAACATTTGATGACTGAGATTAACTTTTTGATGACAGAGATTAATTTTAATGTCACTGGGAATAACTTTTATGACAGAGAATAACTTTGATGAAAGAAAGTGACTTAGAAATTACCTTTGATGATTGAGAATAAATTTTGATGACTCTGAGAATGACTTTGATGTCTTAGAGAACACCTTTGATGACTTAGAGAATGACTATGATGAACGAATGTGAGTTTGTGATTACCTTTGATGACTCTGAGAATGATTTTGATGAAAGAAAGTGACTTAGAAATTACCTTTGATGATTGAGAATAAATTTTGATGACTCTGAAAATGATTTTGATGTCTTAGAGATCACCTTTGATGACTTAGAGAATGACTTTGATGTCTTAGAGAATAACTTTAGATGTTTCTGCGAATAACTTTTATGAACGAAGATGTCAGAGATTAACTTTTCATGACTCTGAGAACAAGTTTGATGACTTACAGAGCAACTTTGATGTCTCGAAGAATAACTTTGATATCTCGAAGAGTAGTTTGGGTGTATCTGAGTGTGGCCTTGATGTCTCGAAGAGTAACTTCGGTGTTTCAAAGAGTGTCTTTGATGTCTCAAAGAGGGTCTTTGATGTCTCAAAGAGTAACTTTGATGTCTCGAAGAGTGTCTTTGGCGTCTCGAAGAGTACCTTTGACTATTTTTCTTACTCATTGAAGTAAACTGTTAGTTACAAAAGTGTAGAATGATGTTCCATTTGACTATTTTTAGTTGAGGAAAGACAAGAAAATATGATGACAGAGACTATTTTTCGTGCTCCACAAAGTATAATGTCAGTTAAGAACAGCGATGAAATATATCTTTGGCTACATTTTCTTACTTGACAAAACATAATGGCCGTTGAGAAAGTGCCGAAAGAAGTTACATTTGACTATTTTAGCGAAGCGCAAGGTTATTTTAGATAAGACCAATATTGAATAAGGTTAATCCCGAATATTTCCAGCTGATTGACGATTACTTTTAGTTAAAACGAGAAAAGACAAAACATGATGAACATGGCTTTTTCAGTTGATTGATGGATAATTTTAGTTAAGAAATGACAATGAAACATGATGAACACAGTTATTTTCTATTGACTGGCGAATAAGTTTAGGTGAGAAATGATGAAAGTGATAATTTTTACTTGATTGACGATGGATAAAGTTAGTTATGAACATTGTTGAAAATTTTCCTTTGTCAATTTTTAGCTAAGAGAAAGGTTATTTTAGTTAAGAACAGTGTTGAACGAGATTAATCCTGACTAGTTTCAGTTGATTGGATAATAAGTTTAGTTGAGAAATGACGAAAGTGGCCATGTTTTTAGTTGATTGGCGAAAGATTTTAGTTAAGGAACGTTAAATAACATGTAAAGGAATGAACACAGAGAACATATGGGGAACATGATCACAGTGAACATGCTGGGAATAAGATCTTACAGAGAACATGAAGACATGATAAGGAGAATAAGAATACAAAGAATGAACAATGAACTTGTGAAGAACATAGAGAATATGACAAAAAATGTAGAAAATGTGTAAGTGAAGGTGATAAACAAAGTGATCTTGTGAGGAACATGAACTTGTAGAGGAACATGAATATTGACAAAGAACACAAAAAATATGGAAGACAGCATGAACATTGAGTATAAAAGTTGTAAAGAGAACATGCGATAAACATGAAAACATCGAAAATATGACTAGAATTTGTAGAGAACATCATGAGACTAAGAGAAAGATAACAGAAAAAATGGAGATACTTGTGAAAAATATGAACTGAACATGCTGTGAATACTTGCTGAATATGGAGTGAACACGGAAAACATGGATGAGAATACGAAGAACATAGTGAATATAGAGAAATATGCAAATACAGTATGATTATTGAAGGTTTGGATAAGTTGGGGATGAGTAGGTAATGGAGGTAAAGGGTATTAATGGATATGATGCTGTTGTTGACTTTGATAGACTGGAGAGGGGCTTTCATGTGAACTAATTTGATGAACTAAAAAAATCGGAAGATGGGAATTGGAGTTCGGTTAATGTCTTGATTTATTTTACTACGTTAGAAATATAGTGATCTTAAATATCACGGGATTTGGTTTGATAATAAAGAACTTGTTCAAATGAGCTAAGCAGGGAAACGAGAGTTGAAATTCGGTAACTAAACTGGGTTTATGTACTGTGTCTGAATTACAACGGGTATAAATTTCAGGGGAATTGATAGGATATTAACGAAGACATGTGAGGGAAGTAGGGTGGGGGACGCGAGCTAGAGTTCGGTAATTGTTCAGAACTATTTTACTAAGTCTGAAATACAGAGGGTAAAATATTCAGGGGAACTGATAGGATATTAACGAAGACATGTGAGGGAACTTAGGTGGAGGACAAGAGCTGGAGCTCAGTAACTGTTTTGATCTTATTTACTGGAGTCTGAAATACAGAAGGTAAAAATTTTAGGAAAATTGATGCGTTATTAACGAAGGTACGAGAGAGAGCTAAGGTGGAGGACAAGAGCTGGAGCTCAGTACCTAAATTACTGTATTTTACTGTGTCTGAAATATGGTTATTTAAAAAATTTAGGGGGGTTTGACTGTTAGTAAAGAAGTTACGGGGATAAACTAAGGTGGGGACAGGAGCTAGAACTTGCTTCCTAACATGATTTATTTTACCACATACGAAGTATGGCTGTTTACAAATTTTAGGGGATTGGTTAGGTAATAACGAAGACATGTGAGGGAAGTAAGGTGGAGGACGGGAGCTAGAACTCAGTAATTGTGATATATTTACTTACTCAGTTAGAAGTACGGCGGGTTTAAATTTCAGGAATACTGATTGGTTATTAACAATGATACGAGAGGGAACTAAGGTGGAGGACAAGAGCTAGAACTTGCTTACTGAATTGTTTTATTTTACTGCGTCTGAAAAATGACTGTTAAAAATTTCAGGGGTGATTGGACTGTTAGTATTCATTTATATGACAGGGGACTAAGGCGGAGAACATGAGCTAGAACTTGCTTACTGACTGTGTTTACATGTGTAAAACGATCTAGTTTAATGTAAAGGAACAATTATTACGATGTCAGAAAATAGCTGTACGGAATGAACGGAGAGAGAGGGGTATGGTAACAGGGTTAGAGGTCTAAATATTACGGAGATACAATGATAAGATAAGAAAAGATTACGAATGTGACTTGGTAAGATTATGGAGTGACTTGCCCAGGGCCTCTGGCAGGCTGGCTGGAGTGAGGTCAATGTCGGGAAACCGACACACTCATACACAAATAGTATAGTCTTCCCTTAACAGTATCCTCTTAAAATTAGAGAATGGGAGACTCCGTGACGTCATCGACATCGACGTATATTTACATTATTAAACCACTGTTCATACAACAGTTTAATGTCTAAATTGAATAAAAAAGTGTTCAATAAGACTGAACATAATTATTAACACCAAAATATAGCATGATTCCCTTGTTAACGTAAATTTAACTTAGAAGTGGAACCAGCAAAATATTGGAACAGTACACAAAGCCAGCGTCTCTTACAGACGCCACGCTCACACGTAAAACAATAACAAAGCAGCCTTACGCTGCACACATGGCTCCAGAGCTGGTGTAACTAACTAGACACCCAATTTACGTGTCAACAACCAGCAACACAGCCTATCAACATCACAGCAACGTACGTATCCGTCTTACCAAGTATTTGTATATTACAATAGTGCACTTTTTAATATCAAAGGGTACAGGCGGTTATGATATATGAACAACACCAACACCATGTACGTGTAACCCATTTTTACAGACCTCACATACCATGTTATACCTGTATTGATATGCTTAGGGAAATGTACTAACTCCTTGCATCCCAAACAGGTAAATTGTGACTTGGAACAGCAAGTAGCTGAGCAGTAGAACTATGCACATGTACCTAGCTGTTGCCAGCCTTGAATGCCTCCACAGACGCCATTGGCACCATGAGGCACAGGGCACACACCCACATAGATGCTAACATGACACAGCCTTAGCAGGCCCTTACTACAGGCTCAGATAAGGCCATTCTAGTTATTGTAGTAGTAGTATTCATAACTAGTAATAATTGTTGAAATAATAGTAGATTAGACCACCATATGTGGTATGATAAAATAATATAATTAAACTTAGGTAAACAATTTGTAGTTTAAGAAGGAGCCATCACAAAGTGGTTTAAGCTACAAATTGTCCCCCCAATTTGTGTGAGAATAATTTCAGGCAGTTTTAACAAGTACATACAGTCCACTCAATTTCTTACCTACTAAGAAAAAATAAGATAAACTATATTGATTGAAGTCAATTAAAAGGAGATATACTGCCTGGAGTTTTTACCACAGTCAACACAGGTGACGCAGGGGTAGAGAGGGAAGGGGGAGGGGGTGTGAGGTAAGATGATGATGGGGTGGAAGGGAATGGGAGGGGGTGTGAGGGGATGCCACAGTTTTTAGTTATATAGTTGTACTCGCTTCTAAGTAAGAATTTATACTTAAACATATACTACATAAATATCTATTTATTTTCGGTAAGAACTCTGAAATTTTCCCCATAAGAACTATTAACAAACTTCTAAATCTCGGAAATTATTTTTCTCATAAGAATTCTAATTCACTAACTTCCCCACATTTACCTGAAAAACCCTGGCTCATAAACACGATATTTGAATTTCTCCCATAAGAACTCTTAACAAACTGGTATGACATTATTTCATCATAAGAACTTTTAACAAACTTCTAAGACTCGGAAATTATTTTTCTCATAAGAATTCAAAATCACTGACTCCAAAAATTTACCTGAAAAACCCTGTGACATAAACACGATATTTCTAAATTTACCTGAAAACCCTGTGCCATAAACACGATATTTCCTCACGACAAAATATCGTCTCTACGGTGTGATCCCTACTACTTATGCGGTGTATTCATGTGTGTGTGTGTGTGTGTGTCACTGTAGTCCAGAAAATGTGGATTTTGAGGGGAGCCTCGGCCCCCTTGGCCATCTAGGGGTACCTACACTCTCTTAGTGAAGGTGTTACAGGGAGCCTCGACCCCCCTGGGCGCCTAGGAGTACCTACACTCTCTTAGTGAAGGTGTTAAAGGGAGCCTCGACCCCTTTGGGCGTCTAGGGGTACCTACACTCTATTAGTGAAGGTGTTACAGGGAGCCTCGACCCCCCCCTGGGCGTCTAGGGGTACCTACACTCTCTTAGTGAAGGTGTTACAGGGAGCCTTGACCCCCCCTGAGCGTCTAGGGGTACCTACACTCTCTTAGTGAAGGTACTACACTCTCCCAGTTGTAACATAGAACACAAGACCACCTCCCAGTTGTAACATAGAGCATAAGACCACCTCCCAGTTGTAACATAGAACACAAGGCCACCTCCCAGTTGTAACACAGAACACAAGGCCACCTCCCATTTGTAACATAGAACACAAGGCCACCTCCCAGTTGTAACATAGAACACAAGACCACCTCCCAGTTGTAACATAGAACACAAGGCCACCTCCCAGTTGTAACATAGAACACAAGACCACATCCCAGTTGTAACATAGAGCATAAGACCACCTCTCAGTTGTAACATAGAACACAAGGCCACCTCCCAGTTGTAACATAGAACACAAGGCCACCTCCCAGTTGTAACATAGAACACAAGGCCACCTCCCAGTTGTAACATAGAACACAAGGCCACCTCCCAGTTGTAACATAGAGCATAAGACCACCTCTCAGTTGTAACATAGAACACAAGACCACCTCCCAGTTGTAACACAGAACACCAATGAACACCCTCCTCCCCCCACCCTCATCATTCACTCTGTGAATACTGTTATGGGAGCGAGTATCCGAAGGTTCTAGACGAGCTAGTTAGTATTAACTGATCGTGAATATGTATGAAATTGACTGTGCTCACCTAGTCCTGCTTGCAGGTGTTGAGCTCTGGCTCTTTGGTCCCGCCTCTCAACTGTCAATCAACTAATGTATAGGTTCCTGAGCCTACTGGGCTCTATCATATCTAAACTTGAAACTGTGTATGGAGTCAGCCTCCACCACATCACTTCCTAATGCATTCCATTTGTCTACCACTGACACTAAAAAAAATTATTTCTAAAATCTCTATGGCTCATTTAGGCACTCAATTTGCACCTGTGTCCCCTAGTGCGTAAGCTCCTTGTGTTAAATAACCTGTCATTAACTACCCTATCAATTCCTTTGAGAATCTTGTATGTGGTGATCATATCACCCCTAACTCTTCTGTCTTCCAGCGATGTAATGTTTAATTCCTGTAGTCTCTCCTCGTAGCTCATACTTCTCAGTTCGGGTACTACTCTGGTGGCAAATCTTTGAACATTTTCCAGTTTTCTCTTATTCTTGACTAGATATGGACTCCATGCTAGAGCTGCATAATCCAGGATTGGTTTGACATATGGGGTATACAAAGTTCTGAAAGGTTTCTTACACAAGTTTCTAAAAGCCGTTCTTATGTTAGGCAACCTTGCATATGCCGCTTATGTTATCTTCTTGATGTGGGCTTCGGAGGTCAGGCCTTGAGTGATATCGACCCCCCAGGTCTTTCTCTCTCTCTGATTATTAAAGAAGTTCATCTCCCAAATGATACCTTGTATCTGGCCCCCTACTCCCAACACCTGTCTTCATTATATTACATTTACTTGGGTTAAACTCTAAGAACCATTTGTTCGACAATTCCTTCAGTCTGTCCAGGACTTTTTAAAGCCTCAAGATTTCCTCCTCTGTCTTAATCCTTCTCATAATTTTGGCATCGTCAGCAAACATTGGGAGGAATGAGTCTATGCCCTCTGGGAGATCAATTACATATATCAGAAACAGGATAGGTACGAGTACAGAGCCCTGTGGGACTCCGTTGGTGACTTCACGCCAATCTAAGGTCTCATCCCTCACTGTAGCTCTTTGCTTCCTATTGCTTAGGTTCTCCCTTATCCACTGGAACACCTTATCAGTTACTACTGCCTGTTTCTCCAGCTCATGTACCAGCCTTTTATTGGGCACTGTGTCAAAGGCTTTCGGACAGTCCAAGAAAATGCAGTCCGACCATCCTTTTCTTTTTTGCTTAATCTTTGTCACCTGATCGTAGAATTATATTAAGCCTGTAAGGCAAGATTTACCCTCCCTGAACCCATGTTGATTGGTTATCACGAAGTCCCTGCCCTCCAGATGCGTTACTAGTTATTTTCTCATGATCTTCTCCATCACCTTGCATGGTATACAAGTTAAGGATACTGGCCTGTAGTTCAGTGCCTATTGTCTGTCACCCTTTTGTATTTTGGGACCACATTAGCCGTCTTCTATATTTCTGGTAGGTCTCCCGTCTCCAGTGACTTACTATTTACCATGGAGAGTGCAAGCAAAGCGCTCCTGCACACTCTTTCAATACCCATGGTGAGATTCCGGCCGGACCCACAGCTTTTCTCTCGTCCAGATCCAACAGATGTCTCTTGACCTCATTTCTTGTAATTTCGAACCCTTCCCAGGCCGCCTGATTTACTGTTTCTTCTCCTAGTGCAGTGACACCTTGCTCTATTGTGACGACCTCCTGGAACCTTTTGTTGGGTTCTTCACACACCTCTTTGTCATTCTCTGTGTACCTGTCCCCACCCGTTCTAAGTTTCATCATCTGTTCCTTCACTGTTATTTTCCTTCTGATCTGACTGTGTAATAGCTTTGGTTCGGTCTTGGTTTTATTTGCTATATCATTTGCATACTTTTTTTCTGTTTCTCTTCTCACACCAACATACTCTTTGCTGGTTCTCTGGCATCTATCTCACTCTCTGCTTTCTGGTGTTCTGTTATTTCGGAAGTTCCTCTACGCCCTTTTTGTTCACTTCCTTTGCCTCCATACATCCACTATTAAACCACGGATTCTTCTTTTTTTCCTGTCGGGCCGGGCAATTATTGCCTCCTGACACTTTTGTGTGACATAATCCATCATGTCTTGTACGGACTTAGTTCTGAGTTCTGTGTCCCATGGGATATCACTTAGGAATTGTCTCATCTCATAATTTCCCTTTCAGTATGACAGCCTTTTGTTTCCTAATTCTGCTATTTGGGAAACAAATCTTCGCTCTACTACTGTGTTCTCTGACTGACGGGCACGGAGCTCAGAGGGTCTCCAGAGAGGAGCTGAGGGCAAGATAAGTGGTGCAGTCACAGGGCAGTGACTGATGCAGTCACAGGACAGTGACTGGTGCAGTCACAGGACAGTGACAGTGGAGCAGTCACAGGGCAGTGACAGTGGTGCAGTCACAGGGCAGTGACTGGTGCAGTCACAGGACAGTGACTGGTGCAGTCACAGGACAGTGACTGGTGCAGTCACAGGGCAGTGACTGGTGCAGTCACAGGACAGTGACTGGTGCAGTCACAGGGCAGTGACTGTGGTGCTGTTTGACTGACTGTCTCGCTTCCCACAGGAGCTGAGGACAGCAGCTGTGAGCTTGGTGTGCAGCGGTGCTGGGGGTGAGTGTCTCAGGGGCCAGGCTGACTGTCCCAGCTTCCTCAGTCAGTACGATCAGTACTGCCCCGATGGTGCCCGCTGCTGCCTCAGTGAGTATACCTATCCTGCCTCAATTAACCATCCTGACTCAGTGTAACCATCCTGCCTCAGTAAACCATCCTGCCTCAGTGAGTATACCTATCCTGCCTCAATTAACCATCCTGCCTCAGTGTAACCATCCTGCCTCAGTAAACCATCCTGCCTCAGTAAACCATCCTGCCTCAGTAAACCATGGTGCCTCAGTAAAACCATCCAGCCTCAGTATAACCATCCTGCCACAGTATAACCATCCTGTCTCAGTATAACCATCCTGCCTCAGTATAACCATCCTGTCTCAGTATAACCATCCAGCCTCAGTATAACCATCCTGCCTCAGTGTAACCATCCTGCCTCAGTGTAACCATCCTGCCTCAGTATAACCATCCTGCGTCAGAGTAACCATCCTGCCTCAGTATAACCATCCTGCCTCAGTATAACCATCCTGCCTCAGTATAACCATCCTGCCTCAGTATAACCATCCTGCCTCAGTATAACCATCCTGCTTCAGTATAACCATCCTACCTCAGTATAACCATCCTGCCTCAGTATAACCATCCTGCCTCAGTATAACCATCCTGCCTCAGTATAACCATCCTGCCTCAGAATAACCATCCTTCCTCAGTATAACATCCTGCCTCAGTATAACATCCTGCCTCAGTATAACATCCTGCCTCAGTATAACCATCCTGCCTCAGTATAACCATCCTGCCTCAGTATAACATCCTGCCTCAGTATAACATCCTGCCTCAGTATAACATCCTGCCTCAGTATAACATCCTGCCTCAGTATAACCATCCTGTTCAGTATAACCATCCTGCCACAGTATAACCATCCTGCCACAGTATAACCATCCTGCCTCAGTATAACATCCTGCCTCAGTATAACATCATGCCTCAGTATAACATTCTGCCTCAGTATAACCATCCAGCCTCAGTATAATCATCCAGCTTTAGTATAACTATCCTGCCTCAGTATAACTATCTAGCCTCAGTATAACCATCCTGCCTCAGTATAACATCCTGCCTCAGTATAACCATCCTGCCTCAGTGTAACCATCCAGCCTCAGTGTAACCATCCAGCTTCAGTATAACCATCCAGCCACAGTATAACATCCTGCCTCAGTATAACCATCCAGCCTCAGTATAACATCCTGCCTCAGTATTACCATCCAGCCACAGTATAACCATCCTGCCTCAGTATAACTATCCAACCTCAGTATAACATCCTGCCTCAGTATAACCATCCTGCCTCAGTATAACCATCCAGCCAAGGTATAACCATCCTGCCTCAGTGTAACCATCCAGCCTCGGTATAACCATCCTGCCTCAGTGTAACCATCCTGCCTCAGTATAACCGTCCTGCCTCAGTATAGCATCCAGCCTCAGTGTAACCATCCAGCTTCAGTATAACCATCCAGCTTCAGTATAACCATCCAGCCTCAGTATAACCATCCTGCCTCAGTATAACTATCCAGCCTCAGTATAACCATCCTGCCTCAGTATAACCATCCTGCCTCAGTATAACCATCCTGCCTCAGTATAACCATCCTGCCTCAGTATAACCATCCAGCCTCAGTATAACCATCCAGCCTCAATATAACCATCCAGCCTCAGTATAACCATCCTGCCTCAGTATAGCCATCCTGCCTCAGTATAACCACCATGCCTCAGTATAACAATCCAGCCTCAGTATAACCATCCAGCCTCAGTATAACCATCCAGCCTCAGTATAACTATCCAGCCTCAGTATAACCATCCTGCCTCAGTATAACCATCCAGCCTCAGTATAACCATCCAGCCTCAGTATAACTATCCAGCCTCAGTATAACCATCCTGCCTCAGTATAACCATCCAGCCTCAGTATAACCATCCTGCCTCAGTATAACCATCCTGACTCAGTATAACCATCCAGCCTCAGTATAACCATCCTGCCTCAGTATAACCATCCAGCCTCAGTATAACCATCTAGTTTCAGTATAACTATCCAGCCTCAGTATAACCATCCAGCCTCAGTATAACCATCCAGCCTCAGTATAACCATCCAGCCTCAGTATAACCATCCAGCCTCAGTATAATTATCCTGCCTCAGTATAACAATCCAGCCTCAGTATAACCATCCAGCCTCAGTGTAACCATCCAGCCTCAGTATAACCATCCAGCCTCAGTATAACCATCCAGCCTCAGTATAACCATCCAGCCTCAGTATAACCATCCAGCCTCAGTATAACCATCCAGCCTCAGTATAACCATCCTGCCTCAGTATAACCATCCAGCCTCAGTATAACCATCCAGCCTCAGTATAACCATCCTGCCTCAGTATAACCATCCAGCCTCAGTATAACCATCCTGCCTCAGTATAACCATCCAGCCTCAGTATAACCATCCAGCCTCAGTATAACCATCCAGCCTCAGTATAACCATCCAGCCTCAGTATAACCATCCTGCCTCAGTATAACCATCCAGCCTCAGTATAACCATCCAGCCTCAGTATAACCATCCAGCCTCAGTATAACCATCCAGCCTCAGTATAACCATCCAGCCTCAGTATAACCATCCAGCCTCAGTATAACCATCCAGCCTCAGTATAACCATCCTGCCTCAGTATAACCATCCAGCCTCAGTATAACCATCCTGCCTCAGTATAACCATCCAGCCTCAGTATAACCATCCAGCCTCAGTATAACCATCCAGCCTCAGTATAACCATCTAGTTTCAGTATAACCATCCAGCCTCAGTATAACCATCCTGCCTCAGTATAACCATCCAGTTTCAGTATAACCATCCAGCTCAGTATAACCATCCAGCCTCAGTATAACCATCTAGCTTCAGTATAACCATCCAGCCTCAGTATAACCATCCTGCCTCAGTATAACCATCAGCCTCAGTATAACCATCCAGCCTCAGTATAACCATCCAGCCTCAGTATAACCATCCAGCTCAGTATAACCATCCAGCCTCAGTATAACCATCCTGCCTCAGTATAACCATCCAGCCTCAGTATAACCATCCAGCCTCAGTATAACCATCCAGCCTCAGTATAACATCCAGCCTCAGTATAACCATCCAGCCTCAGTATAACCATCCTGCCTCAGTATAACCATCCAGCCTCAGTATAACCATCCTGCCTCAGTATAACCATCCAGCCTCAGTATAACCATCCAGCCTCAGTATAACCATCCTGCCTCAGTATAACCATCCAGCCTCAGTATAACCATCCAGCCTCAGTATAACATCCAGCCTCAGTATAACCATCCAGCCTCAGTATAACCATCCAGCCTCAGTATAACCATCCAGCCTCAGTATAACCATCCAGCCTCAGTATAACCATCCTGCCTCAGTATAACCATCCAGCCTCAGTATAACCATCCAGCCTCAGTATAACCATCCTGCCTCAGTATAACCATCCTGCCTCAGTATAACCATCCAGCCTCAGTATAACCATCCTGCCTCAGTATAACCATCCAGCCTCAGTATAACCATCCTGCCTCAGTATAACCATCCTGCCTCAGTATAACAATCCAGCTTCAGTATAACCATCCTGCTCAGTATAACCATCCGGCCTCAGTATAACCATCCTGCCTCAGTATAACCATCCTGCCTCAGTATAACCATCCTGCCTCAGTATAACCATCCTGCCTCAGTATAACCATCCTGCGTCACCCACCTTCACCAACCTGACCTCATTTCTTGACCTTTTCCCTCCTTATCAACATCAGTGTCCATGTTTCTGAGACATAATAAAGTCATCCGTGAAGAAACTTAAACAAGTCAAGTCTCACCTGAGTGCCTCTCTGATGACCCCCCAACTATACACAGAGGCAATAGAAGCATCAGAACTCACTAACACTGGAAATAAACATATTTACACAGTGGGCATAACTCCTAAAATCCTTTTCTTCCCCTCTTCAGGTAAGATGTGGTCATCGTCGCCCCGGATAGGAGAAAAGAGTGAGAACGCCGGGGAAACACCTGTTGAAGATGGCAGCAGTAGCAGCCCGCTGCACGAAGGCAAAAATATACACCTTAAAGAAAAAATGGGCAAGGGTCGTCACGGGGAAATAAGGAACAAGCAGAAAGGTGACGTCAAACAACCCACCAGTGATGTACAACGTCGAAACGCCTTGAACGCTGCCAACAAGACACGCATCAAGAAAACGTCTTCAAGAGAAAGAAAAAGTAATGAGGGTAAACCAGAACTCAAAGAAATTAGAGAAAGTAAACTGTTAGACAGAAATAAAATTACGAAACTCCATAAAAACAAAAAGAAAATAAACTCAGTGACAGGAATCAACATCACGCGGGCCCCACCGACCTGCAGAAACGACCCATAGACCTGAAGGGACGACCACGACGCGACATACACGACCACAAGAAAAAACTCCGCTACGTAATAGAGAGAAAACTCCGAAGTAGGAAAAACACAAAGAAAACGCTTCAAAACATTACAGGGAGTGAACACTTTGCTATGCGTGGAGGCCGGATGAATGACAAAGGAATAACCAAAATTCAACTAACAAATAAAAGCAAAACCAAGAAAGGAAGCAATCAGAATACACATGCAACTGTCCACAAAAATAACACTCAGAGAGGATGGAGGAGAACAAACAGGAATGGAATGAGAAAACAGAAGAAACAGTTGAACAAACAGAAGAAACCGTTGAACAAAGAGAAGAAACTGTTGAACAAAGAGAAGAAACCGTTGAACAAACAGAAGAAACGTTGAACAAACAGAAGAAACCATTGAACAAACAGAAGAAACCGTTGAACAAACAGAAGAAACTGTTGAACAAACAGAAGAAACCGTTGAACAAACAGTTGGACAAACAGAAGAAACAGTTGAGCAAACATAAGAAACAGTTGAACAAACAGAAGAAACCGTTGAACAAACAGAATAAACAGTTGAACAAACAGAAGAAACAGTTGAACAAACAGAAGAAAAAACCGTTGAACAAACAGAAGAAACCGTTGAACAAACAGAAGAACCGTTGAACAAACAGAAGAAACCTTTGAACAAATCAAGAACAAGAAACATGAATAACGGTAAACAGATGCAAATAACACCAAAACACTGCCTCGGAGAAAGAATGAGAATAATGAGAGGCATACAACAGAGATCAAGAGAAATAAGGGAATCAAGATAACTAAAATCAGCAACGAAAATGAGAAAAATAAGAAAAATAAGAAAGTGAAACAGGATAGGAATTCGAAACAGAATGAGAGGAATGGAGAAATTAAGCCCAAGAGAAAAAAATGGAATACAAAAATAAAATACAGAAAAACCTATGAGGGAAATAGAAGAACAACACAGAAAAAGATAAATAAGAAGAATAAGATAAACAAGAATAATAAGATAAACAAACAGAATAAAACAAACAAGAAGAATAAGACTAACAAGAAGAATAAAACAAATACGAAGAATAAGACAAACAAAGAATAAAATAAAAAAGAATATTAAGATAAACAAGAAAAAGCTAGAAAAGAAGAAGAATAAGGCAAAAAAGAAGAATAAGACAAACAAGAAGAGGAAGAAGACAAACAAAAAGAATAAGACAAACAGGAATAATATAAACAACAATAAGAAAAAAGAAAAAATAAGATAAACAAGAAGAATAAGAAAAACAAGAAGAATAAGATTAACAAGAAGAATAACACGAACAAAAAGAATAAGATAAACAAAAAGAATAAGAAGAACAGAAAGAATCAGATAAAGAAGAAGAATAAGATAAAAAATAAAATAAAATAAACAAGAAAAATAAGAAAAACAAGAAGAATAAAACAAACAAGAAGAAAAACAAGAAGAATAAAATAAAGAAGAAGAAAAGCAGGAAGAATAAAATAAACAAGAAGAAAAACAAGAAGAATAAATTAAAACAGAAGAAAATCAGAAAGAAGAAAATCAGAAAGAAGAAAATAAACAAAAAGAAAAACAAGAAGAATGAAATAAAGAAGAAGAAAAACAGGAAGAATGAAATAAACAAGAAGAAAAACAAGAAGAAAAAGAGAAACAAGAAGAAGGAGAAGAAGACAAACAAGAAGAGGACAGATACGAATCTTGGGAATAGGGGCAGAGATAATAATGGTCGGAATAAAAAACCCGACAATAAAGGTAAGAAGAGAGGAACCTCGTTGGAAGCTCTTGTTGGCTGACACCCACACTCTTGTTGGCTGACACCCACACTCTTGTTGGCTGACACCCTCACTCTTGTTGGCTGACACCCACACTCTTGTTGGCTGACACCCATACTCTTGTTGGCTGACACCCACACTCTTGTTGGCTGACACCTGCACTCTTATTGGCTGACACCCGCACTCTTATTGACTGACACCCACACTCTTGTTGGCTGACACCCACACTCTTGTTGGCTGACACCCACACGCTTGTTGGCTGACACCCACACTCTTATTGGCTGACACCCTCACTCTTGTTGGCTGACACCCACACTCTTATTGGCTGACACCCACACTCTTATGGCTGACACCCTCACTCTTGTTGGCTGACACTCACACTCTTGTTGGCTGACACCCACACTCTTATTGGCTGACACCCTCACTCTTGTTGGCTGACACTCACACTCTTGTTGGCTGACACCCACACTCTTGTTGGCTGACACCCTCACTCTTGTTGGCTGACACACACACTCTTGTTGGCTGACACCCACACTCTTGTTGGCTGACACCCACACGCTTGTTGGCTGACACCCACACTCTTGTTGGCTGACACCCACACTCTTGTTGGCTGACACCCACACGCTTGTTGGCTGACACCCATACTCTTGTTGGCTGACACCCACACGCTTGTTGGCTGACACCCATACTCTTGTTGGCTGACACCTGCACTCTTGTTGGCTGACACCTTCACTGTTGTTGGCTGACACCCATACTCTTGTTGGCTGACAACCACACTCTTGTTGGCTGACACCTGCACTCTTGTTGGCTGACACCCGCACTGTTGTTGGCTGACAACCACACTCTTGTTGGGTGACAACCACACTCTTGTTGGCTGACACCCACACTCTTATTGGCTGACACCCTCACTCTTGTTGGCTGACACCCGCACTCTTGTTGGCTGACACCCGCACTCTTATTGGCTGACACCTGCACTCTTGTTGGCTGACACCTGCACTCTTGTTGGCTGACACCCATACTCTTGTTGGCTGACACCTGCACTCATTTTGGCTGACACCCATACTCTTGTTGGCTGACACCTGCACTCATTTTGGCTGACACCCACACTCTTCTTGGCTGACACCCACACTCTTGTTGGCTGACACCCACACTCTTGTTGGCTGACACCTGCACTCATTTTGGTTGACACCCACACTCTTGTTGGCTGACACCCGCACTCTTGTTGGCTGACACCCGCACTCTTGTTGGCTGACACCCGCACTCTTGTTGGCTGACACCTGCACTCTTGTTGGCTGACACCCGCACTCTTGTTGGCTGACACCCGCACTCTTGTAGGCTGACACCCACACTCTTGTTGGCTGACACCCACACTCTTGTTGGCTGACACCCGTACTCTTGTTGGCTGACACACACACTCTTGTTGGCTGACACCCACACTCTTGTTGGCTGACACCCACACTCTTGTTGGCTGACACCCGTACTCTTGTTGGCTGACACACACACTCTTGTTGGCTGACACCCGCACTCTTGTTGGCTGACACCCACACTCTTGTTGGCTGACACCCGC
Source organism: Procambarus virginalis (assembly GCA_020271785.1). Classification (NCBI taxonomy): domain Eukaryota; kingdom Metazoa; phylum Arthropoda; class Malacostraca; order Decapoda; family Cambaridae; genus Procambarus; species Procambarus virginalis. Next base: position 166,005 of record WNGS01144617.1, read on the forward strand.
ACTCTTGTTGGCTGACACCCACACTCTTGTTGGCTGACACCCGCACTCTTGTTGGCTGACACCC
>WNGS01144617.1:166915-178198 GCA_020271785.1 Procambarus virginalis
CCCTCTGTATCGCCACGCTGAGGCACTGGAAAAGAAAGCTGGCAGCTCTAGGGTCCCTTGTTGTTTCAATGAGCCTAGATCCCAGTTCCTTCAAAAAACTGGTAGCACTTTTACCCCAGGCGCCGAGTGTCTCAGAAGCAATGGGGACAAAATTGTAGTGGTGATCCTGTATCTATACTTACGGGATTTGGCTGCTTCCTGTGGGTGGCAGCGCCACCTGGTTGTGCAACACTGAGTTCAATGTAGGTGTTAGCCAGGGTTGATACGCACGTGTAGTCCCATACCAACTGCTTGCCATTCTTCCAGGGGTTCACTGTGATACCATCCGGGCGACCAATAAGAGCATCAGAGTTACGGGGCGTTAGGTAACGAGGCTCTCTCTCAGCTGGGCATCCAGCTGTGGTGAGGCTCCTCTTGATGATGTCGTTAACTTCACTGTGCCTCGAGTGCCATCCTCCTGTACTTTGGCAGAGTAGGCCATGGTGGCCGTACCCGTCAGCCACCACCACGCCGCAAATACACCTATATCTGGTGTGGATTGGGGCAGCAAGGCGGAGGGCCACAGCAATTCGGAGGGTGTGTGGTGTGAGACGCGTGCCAGATGCCGACATTGGGGTTGCTAACAGGAAATCCCCTGCATGTGTGCAAACAATTTTGCATTTGTGTTCCTCACGTGTTGCCCCAAAAAATGAGGTGATTTGATAAAATGCTATGCCCAAGATTACCATCCGAGTGCGGCGGGGAAGTGGTTCATATAGCCTCGGCTATCACTTCCTTATTTGTCCGGCCGTGATGGTCAAGTGGTTAAGGCGTCCCTGTACATACCAGTTGTGTTGCTCCTGGGAGTATGGGTTCGAGTCACTTCTGGGGTGTGAGTTTTCAGTTGTATCTAGTCCTGGGGACCATTCAGGCTTGTTTGCATATATATATATATATTATATATATATATATATATATATATATATATATATATATATAATATATATATATATATATATCGTACCTAGTAGCCAGAACGCACTTCTCAGCCTACTATTCAAGGCCCGATTTGCCTAATAAGCCAAGTTAGTATATATATATATATATATATATATATATATATATATATATATATATATATATATATATATATATATATATATATATGTCGTACCTAGTAGCCAGAACGCACTTCTCAGCCTACTATGCAAGGCCCATTTGCCTAATAAGCCAAGTTTTCCTGAATTAATATATTTTCTCTAAATTTTTCTTATGAAATGATAAAGCTACCCATTTCATTATGTATGAGGTCAATTTTATTTTATTGGAGTTAAAATTAACGTAGATATATGACCGAACCTAACCAACCCTACCTAACCTAACCTAACCCATCTTTATAGGTTAGGTTAGGTTAGGTAGCCGAAAAAGTTAGGTTAGGTTTGGTTAGGTAGGTTAGGTAGTCGAAAAACAATTAATTCATGAAAACTTGGCTTATTAGGCAAATCGAGCCTTGCATAGTAGGCTGAGAAGTGCGTTCTGGCTACTAGGTACGACATATATATATATATATATATATATATATATATATATATATATATATATATATATACATATATATATATATATATATATATATATATATATATATATATATATATATATATATATATATATATATATATATATAATTATTTATAATCAACACAATAAGTTTTCACCTAAAACAGTCAAAAAGCTTTACCTCAGAGTCACCAAGCTTGACCCCAGAGCCACCAAGCTTGACCCCACAGCCACCAAACTTGGTTTGTATATCTAGTATTATCCTAAAAATGACTTAATTAGGTTGTGGGGGGGAGGGGGCGGAGCTAGTCTGAGGTTCCAGCTCCTGAGACCTGCATCTTGTGATTGTAGTATTCACTGTGTAGTGATGCTGGCGGCTTTTCACTAAAAGTGTTTTCCCCTCACTCTAGACTTGACTCAGCCCTCCCCAGGTCAAGCTCCTCCAAGCTGTGCTCCACCACAAAGACGTATACCCACTAACGTAGGTCTTAATAAGTCGCAGTTTGACATGCAGAACAGACAGTCACCTGACACTGAAAAGCTTTCACACGGTAAAACAATTAACTGATTTTTCTCATATATAAATTAATATTATTATATTTTGCTGGTGCGTGCATAGTTAGGCCTCGGTAAAGATAGTTGAGGTGTTTGTGTTAAGTGTTTTAGGGAGTGTTTATAGTCAACCGCCTCTTCAGGCTAGGCTCGCTAAAACAGCGACCACCCCCTAAGACGCATTCATACATTTGTACTTATTGTGTATTAAAATATAACTTTGTTCTCATAAACAAATTAATATTATATGTCCAAGTTCTATGTATAGTTAGGCTTAGATTAGGTGTCTAGGTTCTGTTGGCGATTATTTGTTTTTGAAATACGTGGGCGAGGAATTTACGGCGTTGTGGTTAGAAGAAAAGTCATCAACGAGGCACTGTTCGAGAAATGGTCGAACGTCATCAGTTGTGAGTTTTGTGTAAAGCGTTTTTCATTTATAAACTGCGAGTTTGGCGGCAGGATTAATGAGCATTTGGCCTTTGTTAATGAGGACGAGCTGCTATTGATGAGGATGTTGATACGTCTCACAACCAGGCTATTCTCAAGGTAAAGTGGTTCTAATGACCAGCCAGCCACCCTGGTTAAACACATGGGATATTTAGCCAGTTATTTGTGATGGTCTGAAAGCATATTATGTTTCCATAATTCCATAAAAGGCAAGGGGACCTTTGTCCTATACAGAGAATACTCTCAACTTATTACTTTATTGAATTATTATTCACTGGTTTTAAAAATATGTATGCAAGTTTACGCATCACTTCTTTTCTTTGAAACGGTCTGAAGAATTTGGTTTTCTGTATATGGAATTCTAGGAGATAATCTAATAGTTATTGAATTTCATATTTCATATGTGTGAGAATAAAACACCATATTAACATAATGAAACATAATGAAACCTAACTTAATCCTAACTTAACCTAACCTTAACTTAAAGTAACTTTAACCTAATGTAACCTTAACCTATCCTAACCATGGACAGGGAATAGATAATGGCACTAATTTCCCAGTGGTTTTAAAGTTTTTATTATTTTCTTATTTTTATATTTACATACAAGGCATGCTAATAAGTACAATAAAACAAGGACATAAGAATTAAACAGAACAAACTACGCACACAATCACCGGCCTGAAGGGCCTACAACAAAACAATAGCACGTAGCACAAACAAAATACACAACAACAACAGTACATAAGGACAAATAACATGAAAGGAAACACATCAAATACAGTAAACAACGTAAAATAACATGAATAGTAACAGGCAGGGGCAACGAAACAGCCTGAAGGGCACTCCACAAATACAAACAGGTGCAACAACAGTACACTAATCCACATATTTGTCCGGAAACCGGACAGCGTACACCTCCCAGCGCACCCATGTCGCAAGCACATCCTCCTCATAGGAAGAAACCATACAGTCCAGAACCCCTGATATGAAGGCATGTAAACTCGGGACCCAAACGGCACCCCAAGCCACGGGAACTGGCGCCACATGCTCCCACAAGAGGGGGGTCCGGCCCTGAGCAACAAAGACCGCGATATCCTCAACCGGCCGCATCCGAGTAGCCGCACGCCACTTCCTCGACGGCATCACCAAAGTCCGCAACGCAGCCGAAGAAAACACAGAGGAGAACGCGGGATGTACGGGAGACACCAGTGCAGGGGGCAAGAATACAGGGGACCCCGCCGAAACAACCACACTCTCTGGTACCGGTTGGGACTCCCCACGAGGAGCATTTTTCTTCAGCACCAGAACCAGGCCACGACCAGCACCATCACTGGCACCATCTACGTTAGGCGGGGCGACCACTCCCACCGTGGAGAACCTCCTGCAGAAGAAAGTACATGAGATGGGTCTAATGTACTATCATCGCCAGCAGCGGGCACATGGACCTCAGCCACTACCGTTGTCACCGAGCGCGACACACCCACAACCACCCCATCGTCCCCCGAAGACCCACCGGCGTCGTAGTCCTCCACATTAGCCTCGGCAGAAGAAAAATGCCGGGAACGTTTGGGCTCTGGCCGCACATCATCAGAGCACGAGGCAGACCCAGAAACCTGGGTGTCACAAGCCACACAAACCGACACCCGGCACAGAACAGCAGCAACCTCAATAACAAGGGGAACCGAGCCTAACACAGCAGAAGGTACCGCAACCACCCCAGCACCCAGTATAGTCGGGACAGGGGAGGACGCAGGGTCAGGCACAGCAGCTGGAGAAGACGAAGAGGCAGATGTCGGCGATGCGCAGAGACCAGCCGGAAGATCCACCGGAGCAGCAGGGACACCAATTGTAGCAGGACGATCATTTGGAAACGACACAACGTCTGAAGGAAGAGCGACAACAGCAGGAGGCGCGCCGGGAGACACGAGGGGGGGTGGGGCCCACATCATTGGACGGAACAGCCACATCCTCATTCACGGAATCCTTCTCCATAGGGAGCGGCGGAAAGTCCTCCTCATGGAAGAGGCTCATGCGCGCAATGGCAGCCTCAGAACACCCAGCAGCCTGATGCCCTAACATGCCACAACGGAAACATGTTCGTGGTTGCCGGCCGTAGTACACCCGAACGTAGTACCCCATGAGATGGAGTGAAGATGGAATATCCGACCTCAGGCGCATCCCAAGAGTACGAATGTTCGTCCGCAAACCCTTGAATTTCCCAGAGGAAAGCGTATGCAGCCACACGCTAACCACAGCACCAAACTGCCCAAAGTATCGCTGCAGCAGGTCCTCCGGAAACTCCAAGGGCACCCCATGAACACTCATATACGTAATGGCACCACTACGATCCGAAATGGACTCAGAGCTGGCACCATCCGGAAGTGGCAAGGACCGCCCCTCATAGCGCCGGAGAAACTCACAGTACGCCACCTCCCCAGAAACTTAATAATTACTTGGTGCGCAATTACCAGTTCAATACCATCAATCTCCTCCACACGGACACAGAGTAAGTCACACATGACAAGCTCCACTTCAGGATACCCGGTACGGCTAGAAAATTCCAGGCCCACAGAGTGCACCCTCACAAAAGGGGGTAGAGGTCCCCACATTATGGAGTGCCACCGACGATCACCGAATCACGATTGGAACCAGGCATCAACTGCAGGGTGGGCAGAAACAGTCACACACCCTGCCAGCCAAACCGGCAAAATCCCACCAACTATCGGAGAGGTCGGGCAACACGTCCTCACCCCACAGTAGCCAGGCATGTGGTTTTGAAGTAATTACCTCCAAGGTACTTCCTCACTGAGGCAACCCGTCCTCATACCAAGTCTATTCCAGCTAGTAGTCAACCCCTAAGACGCATTCAACAATTTTAACATTATGTTCATTCAAAACAGAACGTTTCTCAAATAAAAATTAATATTATTCTATATTAGCATATTGTGCATATTTAGGCACTTGTTAGGTTAGGTGTTCAGGTTCTGTTGGTGCTTATTTGTATTTGTAGTACGTGGGTGAAGCATTTACAGCATTGTGATTCACACAAAAGTCGTCAGCAAATCAATTGTTCCGGAAGTGTTTGGACGTCATCACTTCTGAATCATTTGTAAACTGTTTTTCATTCTTAAACAGAGGGTTTGGTGGGTGCATGGAATGGACTTTGTTTATTAGGACGGGCCGAGCATGGCCTGAGGATGGCCGAGCATGGCCTGAGGATGGACGAGCATGGCCTGAGGATGGCCGAGCATGGCCTGAGGATGGCCGAGCATGGCCTGAGGATGGCCGAGCATGGCCTGAGGATAGCCAATCATGACCTGAGGATGGCTGAGCATGACCTGAGCATGGCCGAGCATGACCTGAGCATGGCCGAGCATAGCCTGAGGATGGTTGAGCATAGCCTGAGGATGGACGAGCATATCCTGAGGATGGACGAGCATAGCCTGAGGATGGCGAGCATAGCCTGAGGATGACCGAGCATGGCCTGAGGATGCAACCCGTCCTCGCAAATTTGTATAGTCAATATTGACTTATTAAATATGTGCATAGGTGACATACTTAACATAATAGTTTCCCTTGAAAAGCTTCATAGAAAACACCGACCTTACCAAACCTTAGTATGTTAAGATAAGCATCTTATCACTTCATAATTACAATTATTACCTAACCTATACCTATAATCGGTTAAGTAACAATCGTAATTACGAAGCTATAAGATGCTAAATTTAAAATGCTAAATAGGTTAGGTAAGGTCGGTGTTTTCTATGAAGCTTTTCAAGGGAAACTATTATGTTTAGTATGTCACCTATGCACGGAACTAATAAGTCAATATTGACTTTACAAATTTGCGAGGACGGGTTGGAGGATGACCGAGCATAGCCTGAGGATGGCCGAGCATAGCTTGAAGATGACCGAGCATGGCCTGAGGATGACCGAGCATAGCCTGAGGATGGCCGAGCATAGCCTGAGGATGGCCGAGCGTGGCCTGAAGATGACCGAGCATAGCCTGAGGATGGCCGATCTTAACCTGAGGAAGGCCGAGCATAGCACGAGGATGACAAAGCAGTGACTAATGATAGCCGAACATGGACTGAGGATGGCCGAGCATGGCCGAGCATTGCCTGAGGATGACCAAGCATTGCATGCGGATGACTTGTCATAGCCTGAGGATGGCCGAGCATGGCCTGAGGATGACTGAGCATGGCCTGAGGATGACTGAGCATGGCCTGAGGATGACCGAGCATAGCTTGAGGATGGCCGAGCATGGCCTGAGGATGGCCGAGCATGGCCTGAGGATGACCGAGCATGGCCTGATGATAGCCGAGCATGGACTGAGGATGGCCGAGCGTGGCCGAGCATAGCCAGAGGATGGCCGAGCATGGCCTGAGGATGACCGAGCATGGCCTGATGATAGCCGAGCATGGACTGAGGATGGCCGAGCGTGGCCTGAGGATGACCGAGCATGGCCTGAGGATGACCGAGCATGGCCTGATGATGACCGAGCATAGCCTGAGGATGGCCGAGCATGGTTTGAGGATGGCCGAGCATGGTCTGAGGATGACCGAGCATGGCCTGAGGATGGCCGAGCATAGCCTGAGGATGGCCGAGCATGACCTGAGGATGGCCGAGCATGGCCTGATGATAGCCGAGCATGGACTGAGGATGGCCGAGCGTGGCCGAGCATGGCCTGAGGATGACCGAGCATGGCCTGAGGATGACCGAGCATGGCCTGATGATGACCGAGCATAGCCTGAGGATGGCCGAGCATGGTTTGAGGATGGCCGAGCATGGTCTGAGGATGACCGAGCATGGCCTGAGAATGGCCGAGCATAGCCTGAGGATGGCCGAGCATAGTTTGAGGAGGGCCGAGCATGGCCTGAAGAAGATCGATCATAGCCTGAGGATGGCCGAGCATAGCCTGAGGATGGCCGAGCATGGTTTGAGGAGGGCCGAGCATGGCCTGAGGATGACCGAGCATGGCCTGAGGATGACCGAGCATGGCCTGAGGATGACCGAGCATGACCTGAGGATGACCGAGCATGGCCTGAGGATGACCGAGCATGACCTGAGGATGACCGAGCATGGCCTGAGGATGACCGAGCATGGCCTGAGGATGACCGAGCATGACGTGAGGATGACCGAGCATGGCCTTAGGATGACCGAGCATGGCCTGAGGATGGCCGAGCATGACCTGAGGATGGCCGAGCATGACCTGAGGATGGCCGAGCATGGCCTGAGGATGGCCGAGCATGGCCTGAGCATGGCCGAGCATGACCTGAGGATGACCGAGCATGACCTGAGGATGACCGAGCATGACCTGAGGATGACCGAGCATGGCCTGAGGATGGCCGAGCATGGACTGAGGATGGCCGAGCATGGCCTGAGGATGACCGAGCATGGCCTGAGGATGACCGAGCATGGCCTGAGGATGGCCGAGCATGTTTTGAAGATGGCCGAGCATGGCCAGAGGATTGCCGAGCAAGGCCTGTGGATGGCCGAGCACGGCCTAAGGATGGTCGAGCATGCCCTGAGGATGGTCGAGAAACGCCTGAGCATGGCCGAGCAAGGCTTAAGGATGGTTGATCATGCTCTGAGGATGGCCGAGCATGTCCGAGCGTGAACTTGTTTATGAACAAAACGTGTTTGTAGTTAGGATGTAGGCCTAAGCTGTGTATTCATGTGTGTGTGTGTGTGTCACTGTAGTCCAGAAAATGTGGATTTTGAGGGGAGCCTCGACCCCTTGGGCGTTTAGGGGTACCTACACTCTCTTAGTGAAGGTGTTACAGGGAGCCTCGACCCCCTTGGGCGTCTAGGGTACCTACACTCTCTTAGTGATGGTGTTACAGGGAGCCTCGACCCCCTTGGGCGTCTAGGGGTACCTACACTCTCTTAGTGATGGTGTTACAGGGAGCCTCGACCCCTTGGGCGTCTAGGGGTACCTACACTCTCTTAGTGATGGTGTTACAGGGAGCCTCGACCCCCCTGGGCGTCTAGGGGTACCTACACTCTCTTAGTGAAGGTACTACACTCTCCCAGTAGTAACATAGAACACAAGACCACCTCCCAGTTGTAACATAGAACACAAGACCACCTCTCAGTTGTAACATAGAACACAAGACCACCTCTCAGTTGTAACATAGAACACAAGACCACCTCTCAGTTGTAACATAGAACACAAGACCACCTCCCAGTTGTAACATAGAACACAAGACCACCTCCCAGTTGTAACATAGAGCACAAGGCCACCTCCCAGTTGTAACATAGAACACAAGACCACCTCCCAGTTGTAACATAGAACACAAGACCACCTCCCAGTTGTAACATAGAGCATAAGACCACCTCCCAGTTGTAACATAGAACACAAGGCCACCTCCCAGTTGTAACATAGAACACAAGACCATCTCCCAGTTGTAACATAGAGCACAAGGACACCTCCTAGTTGAAACATAGAACACAAGGCCACCTCCCAGTTGTAACATAGAACACAAGACCACCTTCCAGTTGTAACATAGAACATAAGACCACCTCCCAGTTGTAACATAGAACACAAGACCACCTCCCAGTTGTAACATAGAACACAAGACCACCTCCAGTTGTAACATAGAGCATAAGATCACCTCCTAGTTGTAACATAGAACACAAGACCACCTCCCAGTTGTAACATAGAACACAAGACCACTTCCCAGTTGTAACATAGAACACAAGACCACCTCCCAGTTGTAACATAGAACACAAGGCCACCTCCCAGTTGTAACATAGAACACAAGACCACCTCCCAGTTGTAACATAGAACACAAGACCACCTCCCAGTTGTAACATAGAACCAAGACCACCTCCCAGTTGTAACATAGACACAAGACCACCTCCCAGTTGTAACATAGAACACAAGACCACCTCCCATTGTAACATAGAACACAAGGCCACCTCCCAGTTGTAACATAGAACACAAGACCACCTCCCAGTTGTAACATAGAACACAAGACCACCTCCCAGTTGTAACATAGAACACAAGACCACCTCCCAGTTGTAACATAGAACACAAGACCACCTCCCAGTTGTAACATAGAACACAAGACCACCTCCCAGTTGTAACATAGAACACAAGACCACCTCCCAGTTGTAACATAGCACAAGGCCACCTCCCAGTTGTAACATAGAACACAAGACCACCTCCCAGTTGTAACATAGAACACAAGACCACCTCCCAGTTGTAACATAGAACACAAGGCCACCTCCCAGTTGTAACATAGAACACAAGACCACCTCCCAGTTGTAACATAGAACACAAGACCACCTCCCAGTTGTAACATAGAACACAAGACCACCTCCCAGTTGTAACATAGAACACAAGACCACCTCCCAGTTGTAACATAGAACACAAGACCACCTCCCAGTTGTAACATAGAACACAAGGCCACCTCCCAGTTGTAACATAGAACACAAGACCACCTCCCAGTTGTAACATAGAACACAGACCACCTCCCAGTTGTAACATAGAACACAAGACCACCTCCCAGTTGTAACATAGAACACAAGACCACCTCCCAGTTGTAACATAGAACACAAGACCACCTCCCAGTTGTAACATAGAACACAAGACCACCTCCCAGTTGTAACATAGACACAAGACCACCTCCCAGTTGTAACATAGACCACAAGACCACCTCCCAGTTGTAACATAGAACACAAGACCACCTCCCAGTTGTAACATAGAACACAAGACCACCTCCAGTTGTAACATAGAACACAACCACCTCCCAGTTGTAACATAGAACACAAACCACCTCCCAGTTGTAACATAGAACACAAGACCACCTCCCAGTTGTAACATAGAACACAAGACCACCTCCCATTGTAACATAGAACACAAGGCCACCTCCCAGTTGTAACATAGAACACAAGACCACCTCCCAGTTGTAACATAGAAACAAGACCACCTCCCAGTTGTAACATAGAACACAAGACCACCTCCCAGTTGTAACATAGAACACAAGCCCCCTCTCCAGTTGTAACATAGAACACAAGACCACCTCCCAGTTGTAACATAGAACACAGACCACCTCATTGTAACATAGAACACAAGACCACCTCCCAGTTGTAACATAGAACACAAGACCACCTCCCAGTTGTAATAGAACACAAGACCACCTCCCAGTTGTAACATAGAACACAAGGCCACCTCCCAGTTGTAACATAGAACACAAGACCACCTCCCAGTTGTAACATAGAACACAAGACCACCTCCCAGTTGTAACATAGACACAAGGCCACCTCCCAGTTGTAACATAGAACACAAGACCACCTCCCAGTTGTAACATAGAACAAGAAACCACCTCCCAGTTGTAACATAGAACACAGGCCACCTCCCAGTTGTAACATAGAACACAAGACCACCTCCCAGTTGTAACATAGAACACAAGACCACCTCCCAGTTGTAACATAGAACACAAGACCACCTCCCAGTTGTAACATAGAACACAAGACCACCTCCCAGTTGTAACATAGAGCATAAGACCACCTCCCAGTTGTAACATAGAACAAGACCACCTCCCAGTTGTAACATAGAACACAAGACCACCTCCCAGTTGTAACATAGAACACAAGACCACCTCCCAGTTGTAACATAGACATAAGACCACCTCCCAGTTGTAACATAGAACACAAGGCCACCTCCCAGTTGTAACATAGAACACAAGGCCACCTCCCAGTTGTAACATAAGCATAAGACCACCTCCCAGTTGTAA
>WNGS01144617.1:193372-221202 GCA_020271785.1 Procambarus virginalis
AGAACACAAGAAAGCAGAGAGAGAGAGATACCAGAGAACCAGCAATGAGTTATCTGTTATCTTTCTCTAGTCTCATGATGTCTCTACAAATTCTAGTTATATTTTCTATGTTTCATGTTCATCGCATGTTCTCTTTACAACTTTTATACTCATGTTCATGCTGTCTTCCATATTTTTTGTGTTCTTTGTCAATATTCATGTTCCTCTACAAGTTCATGTTCCTCACAAGATCACTTTGTTTATCACCTTCACTTACACGTTTTCTACATTTTTTGTCATATTCTCTATGTTCTTCACAAGTTCATTGTTCATTCTTTGCATTCCTATTCTCCTTATCATGTCTTCATGTTCTCTGTAAGTTCTTATTCCCTGCATGTTCACTGTGTTCATGTTCCTCATATGTTCTCTGTGTTCATTCCCTTACATGTTATTTAACGTTCCTTAACTAAAATCTTTCGCCAATCAACTAAAAACATGGCCACTTTCGTCATTTCTCAACTAAACTTATTATCCAATCAACTGAAACTAGTCAGGATTAATCTCGTTCAACACTGTTCTTAACTAAAATAACCTTTCTCTGAGCTAAAAATTGACAAAGAAATCTTTTCAACAATGTTCATAACTAACTTTGTCCATCGTCAATCAAGTAAAAATTATCACTTTCATCATTTCTCACCTAAACTTATTCGCCAGTCAATAGAAAATAACTGTGTTCATCATGTTTCATTGTCATTTCTTAACTAAAATTATCCATCAATGAACTGAAAAAGCCATGCTCATCATGTTTTGTCTTTTCTCGTTTGAACTAAAAGTAATCGTCAATCAGCTGGAAATATTCGGGATTAACCTTATTCAATATTGGTCTTAACTAAAATAACCTTGCGCTTCGCTAAAATAGTCAAATGTAACTTCTTTCGGCACTTTCTCAACGGCCATTATGTTTTGTCAAGTAAGAAAATGTAGCCAAAGATATATTTCATCGTTGTTCTTAACTGACATTATACTTTGTGGAGCACGAAAAATAGTCTCTGTCATCATATTATCTTGTCTTTCCTCAACTAAAAATAGTCAAATGGAACATCATTCTACACTTTTGTAACTAACAGTTTACTTCAATGAGTAAGAAAAATAGTCAAAGGTACTCTTCGAGACGCCAAAGACACTCTTCGAGACATCAAAGTTACTTTTTGAGACATCAAAGACCCTCTTTGAGACATCAAAGACACTCTTTGAAACACCGAAGTTACTCTTCGAGACATCAAGGCCACACTCAGATACACCCAAACTACTCTTCGAGATATCAAAGTTATTCTTCGAGACATCAAAGTTGCTCTGTAAGTCATCAAACTTGTTCTCAGAGTCATGAAAAGTTAATCTCTGACAACTTCGTTCATAAAAGTTATTCGCAGAAACATCTAAAGTTATTCTCTAAGACATCAAAGTCATTCTCTAAGTCATCAAAGGTGATCTCTAAGACATCAAAATCATTTTCAGAGTCATCAAAATTTATTCTCAATCATCAAAGGTAATTTCTATGTCACTTTCTTTCATCAAAATCATTCTCAGAGTCATCAAAGGTAATCACAAACTCACATTCGTTAATCATAGTCATTCTCTAAGTCATCAAAGGTGTTCTCTAAGACATCAAAGTCATTCTCAGAGTCATCAAAAGTTATTCTCAATCATCAAAGGTAATTTCTAAGTCACTTTCTTTCATCAAAGTTAATCTCTGTCATAAAAGTTATTCCCAGTGACATTAAAATTAATCTCTGTCATCAAAAAGTTAATCTCAGTCATCAAGTGTTATTCTCTAAGTAACCTTTCATTCATTAGAAAAGCTTTCTAAGACATCATCGTTCATCAAAGTTGTTCTCTATATCTTCAAAGTTGTTCTCAAAGTCATCAAAGTTAATCTCTAAGTCACCTTCGTTCATCAGAGAAACTTTTCAAAAATCTTCGTTCAAAAAGTTATTCTCAGTGACATCAAAAGGTACTCTCATGTCCTCAAAGTTAATCTCTAAGTCGTCAAAGTTAATCGCAGAGCTAACAATAGTTGTTCTCTAAGTCATAAAAGTTATTCTCAGAGCTAGCAAAAGTTATTTCAGTGTCATCAAAGGTAATCTCTAACTCACTTTCGTTCATCAAAGTTAATCTCAGAGTCATCAAAGGTAATCTCTAACTCACCTTCGTTCACCAAAAGTTGTTCTCTAAAACACCTTCATTCATCAAAGAAACTCTCCTTCTTCCAACAAGTTATACTTTAAGACATCAATGTTGTTCTCTAAGACATCTTCAGGCCTAAAATTTCTCTCCAAAATGTAACTAGTTCAGCTTTTCATATCAAACTTGCACTTCTGTTTTAAAACATATTTTCTAAGACACTTTACCTTTAAAACTGTTCTCTGTACAACACTGCTTAAACCTTCCTAACCTATCCTCCCCACCCAATGTTACTTACCTAACATAACATTCCTAAACCTAACTTAGCTTACCCTATCCTAACTAACCCTTACCTAACTTAGCTAACCTAACTCAACCTAACCTAACTTGCATAACCTAACCTAACTTAACCTAAAACTTGCACAACCTAACCTAATGTAACCTAACTTTCCTAACCAAACCTAACCTTACCTAACGTAGCCTAACATAACCTAACTTACCTAACCTAACTTAACCTGCTTAACCTAACCTAACTTACCTAACCTAAATTAACTTGCATAACCTAACCTAACTTAACTTGCATAACTTAACCTGCTTAACCTAACTTACCTAACCTAACTTAACTTGCATAACCTAACCTAACTTAACTTGCATAACCTAACCTAATGTAACCTAACTTACCTAACCTAACTTAATGTAACTTAACCTATCCTAACTTAATCTAACCTAACTTAACCTAACCTAACTTAACATAACCTAACTTAACCTAACCTAACTTGCTTAACCTAACCTAATGTAACCTAACTTAATTTGCATAACCTAACCTAACTTGTATAACCTATCCTAACTTAACTTGCAATACCTAACTTACATAATTACTCCTGCTTGTCGTTTGTGTTTCGTCAACCAATGTCTCATATTCATTTGTTCGTTTCAAGGGTAAATTTCTCAAATGGTCATTTATGCGTTTCAAGTGCTACTTGTTAAAGATTGGGTATTTAAGCATTTCAAAGGATTTTTGTTATATATGGGCATTTACTCGTTTCAAGGGATAATTTCTCAAATGGTCATTTTTGCATTTCAAGGGTTATTTGTTAAAGATTATCAAGTTGCTCATAAGTTGTATTTATTATGTTTGTTATAATTGTTCTTATTCTTCCACCCATTAACCTAACCTCTTGTAATCTTAGTGTATTCATTATGTTGGTTATCATATGTTCTTATTCTCCAACCCTTTAACCTACCCTTTCAGATGCAGTTTATTGTGTTTTGACATATTTGTTGAATATATTATCCTTTTCCTAACCTTTCATATGTAGTTTTGTTTCTCCCTTTTGTATATTTTACCCAAACCCACCATCCCACTTAAACTTCCTTCTTTTACTTTGTTTCTCCTACGCCTTCTCTCCCCCTTTTTTCTCTATCTTCATCCTTCTAACCCCCTTTTTTTCTCTCTCTCCCTTATTCTCTCTCTTCCTCCCCCTCTCTCTCACTCATTTGCTCCAATGCTCTTATTATACTCAAATTCAGGTCTTAATGCTCCAGTGCTCTCACACTCTCTCATTCTCTCTCTTCTTTGATCCCATGCTCTCACACTCTCATTCTCTCTTCTTTGTTCCCATGCTCTCACTCCTGTGCTGTCTTGTTTTCTCAGTTCCGAGTCTTAGTAGATCTAATTCTTTACTACTGTACTTATATTATTACTAGGATAATGAATGAACTTACATGTGAAAACAAAGTAAAAGAAGGAAGGAAGGTTAAGTGGGATGGTGGGTTTGGGTGCAGAGAACAGTTTTAAAGGTAAAGTGTCTAAGAAAATATGTTTTAACAGAAGTGCAAGTTTGATATGAAAAGCTGAACTAGTTACATTTTGGAGAGAAATTTTAGGCCTGAAGATTTCTAGAGAACAACATTGATGTCTTAAAGTATAACATGTTGGAAGAAGGAGAGTTTCTTTGATGAAAAAAGGTGTTTTAGAGAACAACTTTTGGTGAACGAAGGTGAGTTAGAGATTACCTTTGATGACTCTGAGATTTACTTTGATGAACGAAAGTGAGTTAGAGATTACCTTTGATGACATTGAAACAACTTTTGCTAGCTCTGAGAATAACTTTTGACTTAGAGAACAACTTTTGTTAGCTCTGCGATTAACTTTGGCGACTTAGAGATTAACTTTGAGGACATAAGAGTACCATTTGATGTCTCTGAGAATAACTTTATGAACGAAGATGTTTTGGAAAGTTTCTCTGATGAACGAAGGTGACGTAGAGATTAACTTTGATGACTTTGAGAACAACTTTGAAGACTTTGGAGAACAACATTCAAGACTTTAGAGAACAACCTTGATGAACGAAGATGTCTTACAAAGCTTTTCTAATGAATGAAAGGTTACTTAGAGAATAACATTTGATGTCTGAGATTAACTTTTTGATGACAGAGATTAATTTTAATGTCACTGGGAATAACTTTTATGACAGAGAATAACTTTGATGAAAGAAAGTGACTTAGAAATTATCTTTGATGATTGAGAATAAATTTTGATGACTCTGAGAATGACTTTGATGTCTTAGAGAACACCTTTGATGACTTAAGAATGACTATGATGAACGAATGTGAGTTTGTGATTACCTTTGATGACTCTGAGAATGATTTTGATGAAAGAAAGTGACTTACTAATTACGTTTGATGATTGAGAATAAACTTTGATGACTCTGAAAATGATTTTGATGTCTTAGAGATCACCTTTGATGACTTCGAGAATGACTTTGATGTCTTAGAGAATAACTTTAGATGTTTCTGCGAGTAACTTTTATGAACGAAGATGTCAGAGATTAACTTTTCATGACTGAGAACAAGTTTGATGACTTACAGAGCAACTTTGATGTCTCGAAGAATAACTTTGATATCTCGAAGAGTAGTTTGGGTGTATCTGAGTGTGGCCTTGATGTCTCGAAGAGTAAATTCGGTATATCAAAGAGTGTCTTTGATGGCTCAAAGAGGGTCTTTGATGTCTCAAAGAGTAACTTTGATGTCTTGAAGAGTGTCTTTGGCGTCTCGAAGAGTACCTTTGACTATTTTTCTTACTCATTGAAGTAAACTGTTAGTTACAAAAGTGTAGAATGATGTTCCATTTGACTATTTTTAGTTGAGGAAAGACAAGAAAATATGATGACAGAGACTATTTTTCGTGCTCCACAAAGTATAATGTCAATTAAGAACAGCGATGAAATATATCTTTGGCTACATTTTCTTACTTGACAAAACATAATGGCCGTTGAGGAAGTGCCGAAAGAAGTTACATTTGACTATTTTAGCGAAGCGCAAGTTTATTTTAGTTAAGACCAATATTGAATAAGGTTAATCCCGAATATTTCCAGCTGATTGACGATTACTTTTAGTTCAAACGAGAAAAGACAAAACATGATGAGCATGGCTTTTTCAGTTCATTGATGGATAATTTTAGTTAAGAAATGACAATGAAACATGATGAACACAGTTATTTTCTATTGACTGGCGAATAAGTTTAGGTGAGAAATGATGAAAGTGATAATTTTTACTTGAATGACGATGGATAAAGTTAGTTATGAACATTGTTGAAAAGATTCCTTTGACAATTTTTAGCTAAGAGAAAGGTTATTTTAGTTAAGAACAGTGTTGAACGAGATTAATCCTGACTAGTTTCAGTTGATTGGATAATAAGTTCAGTTGAAAAATGACGAAAGTGGCCATGTTTTTAGTTGATTGGCGAAAGATTTTAGTTAAGGAACGTTAAATAACATGTAAGGGAATGAACACAGAGAGCATATGGGGAACATGAACACAGTGAACATGCTGGGAATAAGAACTTACAGAGAACATGAAGACATGATAAGGAGAATAGGAATACAAAGAATGAACAATGAACTTGTGAAGAACATAGAGAATATGACAAAAAATGTAGAAAACGTGTAAGTGAAGGTGATAAACAAAGTGATCTTGTGAGGAACATGAACTTGTAGAGGAACATAAATATTGACAAAGAACACAAAAAATATGGAAGACAGCATGAACATTGAGTGTAAAAGTTGTAAAGAGAACATGCGATGAACATGAAAACATAGAAAATATGACTAGAATTTGTAGAGAACATCATAAAACTAAGAGAAAGATAACATAAAAAATAGAGATACTTGTGAAAAATATGAACTGAACATGCTGTGAATACTTGCTGAATATGGAGTGAACACGGAAAACATGGATGAGAATACGAAGAACATAGTGAATATAGAGAAATATGCAAATACAGTATGATTATTGAAGGTTTGAATAAGTTGGGGATGAGAAGGTAATGGAGGTAAAGGGTATTAATGGATATGATGTTGTTGTTGACTTTGATTGACTGGAGAGGGGCTTTCATGTGAACTAATTTGATGAACTAAAAAAATCGGAGGATGGGAATTGGAGCTCGGTTAATGTCTTGATTTATTTTACTACGTTAGAAATATAGTGATCTTAAATATCACGGGATTTGGTTTGATAATAAAGAACTTGTTCAAATGAGCTAAGCAGGGAAACGAGAGTTGAAATTCGGTAACTGAACTGGGTTTATTTACTGTGTCTGAATTACAGCGGGTATAAATTTCTGGGGAATTGATAGGATATTAACGAAGATATGTGAGGGAAGTAGGGTGGGGGACGTGAGCTAGAGTTCGGTAATTGTTCGGAACTAATTTACTAAGTCTGAAATACAGAGGGAAAATTTTTCAGCGGAACTGATAGGATATTAACGAAGACATGTGAGGGAACTTAGGTGAAGGACAAAAGCTGGAGCTCGATAACTGTTTTGATCTTATTTACTGGAGACTGAAGTACAGAAGGTAAAAATTTTAGGAGAATTGATGCGTTATTAACGAAGGTACGACAGAGAGCTAAGGTGGAGGACAAGAGCTGGAGCTCAGTACCTAAATTACTGTATTTTACTGTGTCTGAAATATGGCTATTTATAAATTTTAGGGGGATTGGACTGTTAGTAAAGAAGTTACGGGGATAAACTAAGGTGGGGGACAGGAGCTAGAACTTGCTTCCTAACATGATTTATTTTACTACATACGAAAAATGGGTGTTTACAAATTTTAGGGGATTGGTTAGGTAATAACGAAGACATGTGAGGGAAGTAAGGTGGAGGACGGGAGCTAGAACTCAGTAATTGTGATATATTTACTTACTCAGTTGAGAGTACGGCGGGTTTAAATTTCAGGAATACTGATTGGTTATTAACAATGATACAAGAGGGAACTAAGGTGGAGGACAAGAGCTAGAACTTGCTTACTGAATTGTTTTATTTTACTGCGTCTGAAAAATGACTGTTAAAAATTTCAGGGGGGATTGGACTGTTAGTATTCATTTATACGACAGGGGACTAAGGCGGGGAACATGAGCTAGAACTTGCTTACTGACTTTGTTTACATGTGTAAAACTGTCTAGTTTAATGTAAAGGAACAATTATTACGATGTCAGAAAATAGCTGTACGGAATGAACGGAGAGAGAGGGGTATGGTAACAGGTATAGAGGTCTAAATATTACGGAGATACAATGATAAGATAAGAAAAGATTACGGATGTGACTTGGTAAGATTACGGAGTGACTTGCCCAGGGCGTCTGGCAGGCTGGCTGGAGTGAGGTCAACACAGGTGACGCAGGGGTAGGGAGGGAAGGGGGAGGGGGTGTGAGGTAAGATGATGATGGGGTGGAAGGGAATGGGAGAGGGTGTGAGGGGATGCCACAGTTTTTAGTTATATAGTTGTACTCGCTTCTAAGTAAGAATTTATACTTAAACATATACGACCTAAATATTTGTTTATTTTCGGTAAGAACTCTGAAATTTTTCCCATAAGAACTATTAACAAACTTCTAAATCTCGGAAATTATTTTTCTCATAAGAATTCTAATTCACTAACTCCCCCACATTTACCTGAAAAACCCTGGCTCATAAACACGATATTTGAATTTCTCCCATAAGAACTCTTAACAAACTGGTATGACATTATTTCATCATAAGAACTTTTAACAAACTTCTAAGATCTCAGAAATTATTTTCTCATAAGAATTCCAAATCACTGACTCCCAAAATTTACCTGAAAAACCCTGTGACATAAACACGATATTTCTAAATTTACCTGAAAACCCTGTGCCATAAACACGATATTTCCTCACGACAAAATATCGTCTCTACGGTGTCATCCCTACTACTCGCATAGGCCTACATCCTAACTACAAACACGTTTTGTTCAGAAACAAGTTCACGCTCGGACATGCTCGGCCATCCTCAGAACATAGTCAACCATCCTTAAGCCTTGCTCGGCCAGCTTAGGCGTTGCTCGGCCATCCTCAGGGCATGCTCGACCAGCCTTAGGCCTTCCTTGGCCATCCACAGGCCTTGCTCGGCCATCCTCAGGCTATGCTCGGCCATCCTCTGGCCATGCTCGGCCATCCTCAAACCAAGCTCGGCCATCCTCAGGTCATGATCGGCCATCCTCAGGTCATGCTCGGCCTTCATTAGGGTATGCTCGGCCATCATTAGGCCATGCTCGGCCCTCCTCAAACCATGCTCGGTCATCCTCAGGCCATGCTCGGTCATCCTCAGGCCATGCTCGGCCATCCTCAGGCCATTCTCAGTCATCCTCAAACCATGCTCGGCCATCCTCAGGCCATGCTCGGTCATCCTCAGGCCATCCTCAGGCCATGCTCGGCCATCCTCAGGCCATTCTCAGTCATCCTCAAACCATGCTCGGCCATCCTCAGGCCATGCTCGGTCATCCTCAGGCAATGCTCGGTCATCCTCAAACCATGCTCGGTCATCCTCAGGCAATGCTCGGTCATCCTCAGGCCATGCTCGGTCATCCTCAGGCCATGCTCGGTCATCCTCAGGCAATGCTCTGTCATCCTCAAACCATGCTCGGCCATCCTCAGGCCATGCTCGGTCATCCTCAGGCAATACTCGGTCATCCTCAGGCCATGCTCAGTCATCCTCAAACCACGCTCAGTCATCCTCAAACCACGCTCAGTCATCCTCAAACCATGCTCGGTCATCCTCAACCATGCTCGGTCATCCTCAGGCAATGCTCGGTCATCCTCAAACCATGCTCGGTCATCCTCAGGCAATGCTCGGTCATCCTCAGGCAATGCTCGGTCATCCTCAAACCATGCTCGGTCATCCTCAGGCAATGCTCGGTCATCCTCAGGCCATGCTCAGTCATCCTCAAACCACGCTCAGTCATCCTCAAACCATGCTCGGTCATCCTCAAACCATGCTCGGTCATCCTCAGGCAATGCTCGGTCATCCTCAAACCATGCTCGGTCATTCTCAGGCAATGCTCGGTCATCCTCAGGCAATGCTCGGTCATCCTCAAACCATGCTCGGTCATCCTCAGGCAATGCTCGGTCATCCTCAGGCCATGCTCGGTCATCCTCAGGCCATGCTCGGTCATCCTCAAGCAATGCTCGGTCATCCTCAAACCATGCTCGGCCATCCTCAGGCAATGCTCGGTCATCCTCAGGCCATGCTCGGTCATCCTCCGGCCATGCTCGGTCATCCTCAGGCAATGCTCGGTCATCCTCTGGCCATGATCGGTCATCCTCAGGCTATGCTCGGCCATCCTCAGACCATGCTCGGTCATCCTCAGGCTATGCTCGGTCATCCTCTGGCTATGCTCGGCCATCCTCAGTCCATGCTCGGCTATCATCAGGCACTGCTCGGCCATCCTTAGTCCATGCTCGGCCATCCTCAGGCTATGCTCGGCCATCCTCAGGCTATGCTCGGCCATCCTCAGGCTATGCTCGGCCATCCTCAGGCTATGCTCGGCCATCCGAGCACAGCCTGCTCTGGCTATGCTCGGCCATGCTCGGCCATCCTCTGGCACTGCTCGGCCATCTACAGGCAATGCTCGGCTATCCTCAGCCTGTGCTTGGTCATCCTCATGCTATGCTCGGCCTTCCTCTGGTTATGATCGGCTATCATCACGCTATGCTCGGCCATCCTCAGGCCATGCTCGGTCATCCTCAGGCTATGCTTGGCCATCCTCAGGCCGTGCTCGGCCATCCTCAGGCCATACTCGGCCCGTCCTAATAAACAAAGTCCATTCCATGCACCCGCCAAACCCTCTGTTTAAGAATGAAAAACAGTTTGCAAATGATTCACAACTGATGACGTCCAAACACTTCCGAAACAATTGCTTTGCTGACAACTTCGTGAGAACCACAACGTTGTCAATGCTTCACCCACGTACTACAAATACAAATAAGTATCAACAGAACCTAAACACCTAACCTAACAAGTGCCTAAATATGCACAATATGCTAATATAGAATAATATTAATTTATATTTGAGAAAAGTTCTGTTTTGAATGAACCGAATGTTAAAATTGATGAATGCATCTTTGGGGTTGACTACTGGCTGGAATAGACTTGGTATGTGGACGGGTTGCCTCAGGGAGGAAGTACCTTGGAGGTAATTGCTTCAAAACCACATGCCTGGCTACTGTGGGGTGAGGACGTGTTGTCCGACCTCACCGATAGTTGGTGGGATTTTGCCGGTTTGGCTGGCAGGGGGTGTGACTGTTTCTGCCCGCCCTGCAGTGGATGCCTGGCTTCAGTCGTGATTTGGTGGTCGTCGGCGGCGCTCCATAATGGTGGGACCTCTACCCCCCTGTTGTGAAGGTGCACTCTTTGGGCCTGGAATTTTCTGGCTGTACCGGTTATCCTGAAGTGGAGCTCGTCATGTGTGACATACTCTGTGTCCCTGTGGAGGAGATTGATGGTATTGAACTGGTAACTGTGCACTGAGTAATTATTAAGTTTCTGGGGGAGGCGGCGTACTGTGAATTTCTCCGGCGCTACAAGGGGCGGTCCTTGAACCTGCCGAATGGTGCCGGCTCTGTGTCAATTTCAGATCGTAGTGGTGCCATTACGTATGTGAGTGTTCATGGGGCGCCCTCGCAGTTTCCGGAGGACCTGTTGCGGCGATACTTTGGGCGGTTTGGTGCTGTGGTTAGCGTGCGGCTGCATATGCTTTCCTCGGGGAAATTCAAGAGTTTGCGGACGAACATTCGTACTCTGGGGATGCGCCTGAGGTCGGATATTCCATCTTCAGTCCATCTCATGGGGTACTACATCCTGGGTGTACTACGGCCGGCAACCACGAACATGTTTCCGGTGTGGCATGTTAGGACGTTAGGCTGCTGGGTGTTCTGAGGCTGCCATTGCGCCCATGAACCTCTTCCATGAGGAGGACTTTCCGCCGCTCCCTACGGAGAAGGATTTCGTGAATGAGGATGTGGCTGTTCCGTCCGATGATGTGGGCCCCACCCCCCCTCGTGCCTCCTGCTGTTGTCGGTCTTCCTTCAGACGTTGTGTCGTTTCCGAATGATCGTACTGCTTTGGTTGATGTCCCTGCTGCTCCGGTGGATCTTCTGGGTGGTTTCTGTGCATCGCCGACATCTGCCTCTTCGTCTTCTCCAGCTGCTGCGCCTGACTCTGCGTCCTTCCCTCTCCCGGCTGTGCTGGGTGCTAGGGTGGTTGCGTTACCTTCTGCTGTGTTAGGCCCAGTTCCCCTTGTTATTGAGGTTGGTGCTGTTCTGTGCTGGGTGTCGGTTCGTTTCGCTTGTGATTCCCGGATTTCTGGGTTTGCCTCATGCTCGGATGATGTGCGGCCAGAGCCCAAACGTTCCCGGCATTTTTCTTCTGCCTAGGCTGATATGGGGGACTACGACACCGGTGGGTCTTCAGGGGACGATGGGGTGGTTGTGGGTGTGTCGCGCTCGGTGACAACGGTGGTGGCTGAGGTCCATGTGCCCGCTGCTGGCGATGATAGTGCATTAGACTCATCTCATGTTCTTTCTTCTGCAGGAGGTTCTCCACGGTGGGAGTGGTCGCCCTGCCTAACGTAGATGGTGCCAGTGATGGTGCGGGTCGTGGCCTGGTTCTGGTGCTGAAGAAAGATGCTCCTCGTGGGGAGTCCCAACCGGTACCAGAGAGTGTGGTTGTTTCGGCGGGGTCCCCTGTGGTCTTGCCTCCTGCACTGGTGTCTCCCGTGCCCCCCCCCCCCACCCCCCGCGTTCTCCTCTGTGTTTTCTTCGGCTGCGTTGCGGGCTTTGATGATGCCGTCGAGGAAGTGGCGTGCGGCTACTCGGATGCGGCCGGATGAGGATATCGCGGTCTTTGTTGCTCAGGGCCGGACCCCTCTTTTGTGGGAGCATGTGGCGCCAGTTCCCGTGGCATGGGGTACCGTTTGGGTTCTGAGCTTACATGCCTTCACATCAGGGGTTCCGGACTGTATGGTTTCTTCCTATGAGGAGGATGTGCTTGCAACATGGGTGCGCTGGGAGGTGTATGCTGTCCGGTTTCCGAGGGACCGGTTTCCGGACAAATATGTGGATTAGTGTACTGTTGTTGCGCATATTTGTATTTGTGGAGTGCCCTTCAGGCTATTTCGTTGCCCCTGCCTATTACTATTCATGTTATTTTACGTTGTTTACTGTGTTTGTTTGATGTGTTTCCTTTCATGTTGTTATTTGTCCTTATGTACTGTTGTTGTTGTGTGTTGTGTATTAAGGTTAGGTTAAGTTAGGATTAAGTTAGGTTTCATTATGTTTCATTATGTTAATATGGCGTTTTATTCTCACACATATGAAATATGAAATTCAATAACTATTAGATTATCTCCTAGAATTCCATATACAGAAAACCGAATTCTTCAGACCGTTTCAAAGAAAAGAAGTGATGCATAAACTTGCATACATATTTTTTCAACCAGTGATTTATTATTCAATAAAGTAATAACTTGAGAGTATTCTCTGTATAGGAAAAAGGTCCCCTTGCCTTTTATAGAATTATGGAACCATAATATGCTTTCAGACCATCACAAATACCTGGCTAAATATCCCAGGTGTTTAACCAGGGTGGCTGGCTGGTCATTAGAACCACTTTACCTTGAGAATGGCCTGGTTGTAAGACGTATTAACATCCTCATCAATAGCAGCCCGTCCTCATTAACAAAGGCCAAATGCTCATTAATCCTGCCGCCAAACTCGCAGTTTATAAATGAAAAACGCTTTACACAAGACTCACAACTGATGACGTTCGATCATTTCTAGAACAGTGCCTCGTTGATGACTTTTCTTCTAACCACAACGCCGTAAATTCCTCGCCCACGTATTTCAAATACAAATAATCGCCAACAGAACCTAGACACCAATTCTAAGCCTAACTATACATAGAACTTGGACATATAATATTATTAATTTGTTTATGAGAACAAAGTTATATTTTAATACACAATAAGTACAAATGTATGAATGCGTCTTAGAGGGTGGTTGCTGCTTTAGCGAGCCTAGCCTGAAGAGGCGGTTGACTATAAACACTCCCTAAAACACCTAACACAAACACCTCAACTATCTTTACCGAGGCCTAACTATGCACGCACCAGCAAAATATAATAATATTAATTTATATATGAGAAAAATCAGTTAATTATTTTACCGTGTGAAAGCTTTTCAGTGTCAGGTGACTGTCTGTTCTACATGTCAAACTGTGACTTATTAAGACCTACGTTAGTTGGTATACGTCTTTGTGGTGAAGCACAGCTTGGAGGAGCTTGACCTGGGGAGGGCTGAGTCAAGTCTAGAGTGAGGGGAAAACACTTTTAGGGAAAAGCCGCCAGCATGACTACACAGTCAATACTACAATCACAAGATGCAGGTCTCAGGAGTTGGAACCTCAGAGTAGCTCCTCCCCCTACAACCTAATTAAGTCATTTTCAGGATAATACTAGATATACAAACCAAGTTTGTTGGCTCTGGGGTCAAGCTTGGTGGCTCTGGGGTCAAGCTTGTTGACTGTTTAAGGTGAAAACTTATTGTGTTGATTATAAATAATTATATATATATATATATATATATATATATATATATATATATATATATATATATATATATATATATATATATATATATACATATATTTTTGTTTGTAACTTTCCTGTTGTCCGCTGACGATGGTGTTCAGAGCGAGGAGAGCGAAGACCCACTTTAGGACCAGCCAGGCTGACACCCTCATGTTTCTGGTGATGACGCTGTTCAGCTCTCACCACTACCCAGCTCTGAGAGTCTCAGCTCCTAGCACTGTGGAGATATTGTCTCCTTCGCCGTTACTGCCAGCTGGGAGAGACTCGGTCTCAGCTCCTAGCACTGTGGAGATATTGTCTCGTTCGCTGTGGCTTCCAGCCTCGTGATACTGTCACTCATCGCCGCTGTGAAGATGGTTTCACACCGACAGACACTGCTGGGCGAGGAGACACCGACACAGAGAGGCAGTTCTCACTGGGGTATGGTTCAAGAGACAGGGGGAGAGAGTGGCAGGCAGGCAGGCAGGCAGGTGGTCACTACACACACACGCCTATCCTCACTTCCTCGCTTCTCTCTCTACGTGTACTGACGCAGCTCCCACCTGCCTGCCTGCACCGTCTATCTCATCGTAGATCGCTCTTCGTGTGGAACAACCACCAATGAACATTTGACTTATTTTATTTGATGGAGATAAGCATACTCTTATAAAAGTACATTTCGTGGGACGCCACAATATACTGGCGCGTGGGTTCACCGGCAATATACAATCCTGATTTAGTATTTATCCTTCGTTATTAACATAATCAAATTCAAGTGCCGATTATACAACCTCCAGTTTCAAACTTTCTCGAATGTAAACAATGTCAAATATTTCGAAGTCACATTTGCTGTCATTGCATATAATCAATTACATATATTCTGTTGAAAATTAATGCATCATTGGGTTTAGAAGAGTTGAGAAAAAAATCCAAATTAAAAGTAAGTGCCCATATGAGGCATCTCCTATTTATATCCACCCAAACTCATTCATATGTATGTCTAACCTTCGCTTGAAACACCCAAGTTATCCCGCGTCTGTATTGTTCCCGGTAATTTGTTCCATACATCAGTAAACTGTTCCCGAACCAGAATTTACCCAAGACTTTCCTGAATTTAAAGTTATCCAATTTATTCCAATTATTTTGTATTCTTTTTGTGTTCATATAAGTAACACTTCGTTACACCTTTTCATCCATCTGTTTACATCCATCATGTCATACCCAGTTGTACGCCACTCTGCAGAACGTAAATATTTTCCTAATCTCTGTCATCAGGCAAGTTTGTAAGTCTAGTCTGCCATAGTTCTCTGTGCGCGATCATGGGGAGCTATGTCATGCTGTAATGAGGCGACAAGATGTCAATTGTGTAAGATAAATGGGGCCTCATAAGGATAAGATACAGATGAAGAATATTGTGAGTTGTCTAGGTTTGATGAGCTTAAGGGCTCAACCTCTGAAGGGATATTGAGGCCACTGAATACCAATTGTGTAGCACAAATATACAAATAACACATATATATAATAAAAATAAATAAATAAATAAATAATAATAAATAAATATATATATATATATATATATTATTAAATATGACCGATAAAGTAAGATTAATAATTCTAACACTAATTTTCTCGATTTTCCTTATGTTTCTTTTTACTGGTGACGGTAAATGAAAAATCAATTCTCCAAAATTCATTTTTATTTCTAGTCTGACGCGACACTTGAGCGAGTTTCGTGAAACTTATTACATTTTCAAAGACTTTAGTTTATCCACACACAACTTATGACTGAACTTATGGCTGAACAGCATTGGCTCTTATACCTACATTTGGGTGAGGTGATGTAGTACAATAGTGGGGTGAAAAACAAACTTTCAACAAAACACAGAACACGGAATAATGGATATAGATTTGCAGAAGTTGGGCACAAATAGAACTGCAGAAGGCCTATTGGCTCATATTTCTTGATGTTTCTATGTTGGAGCGGAGTCTTGAAGTGGGTAGAATATAGTTGTGCGTCAATTGGCTGTTGATTCCTGGTGTTGACTTCTTGATGTGTAGTGCCTCGCAGATGTCAAGCCGCCTGCTGTCGCTGTATCTATCAATGATTTCTGTGTTGTTTGCTAAGATTTCTCTGGTGATGGTTTGGTTGTTGGAAGAGAATATATGTTCCTTAATGAAGCCTGTTGCTTATGCATCGTTAAACGCCTGGAAAGAGATGTTGTTGTCTTGCCTATATACTGATTTTTTGAGGCTTACAGTCCCCNCACAAAGTGTCAGGAGGCAATAATTGCCCGGCCCGACAGTAAAAAAAGAAGAATCCGTGGTTTAATAGTGGATGTATGGAGGCGAAGAAAGTGAACAAAAAGGGCGAAGAGGACTTCCGAAAAACAGAACACAAGAAAGCAGAGAGAGAGAGATACCAGAGAACCAGCATGATTTATCTGTTATCTTTCTCTTAGTCTCATGATGTTCTCTACAAATTCTAGTTATATTTTCTATGTTTTCATGTTCATCGCATGTTCTCTTTACAACTTTTATACTCAATGTTCATGCTGTCTTCCATATTTTTTGTGTTCTTTGTCAATATTCATGTTCCTCTACAAGTTCATGTTCCTCACAAGATCACTTTGTTTATCACCTTCACTTACACGTTTTCTACATTTTTTGTCATATTCTCTATGTTCTTCACAAGTTCATTGTTCATTCTTTGCATTCCTATTCTCCTTATCATGTCTTCATGTTCTCTGTAAGTTCTTATTCCCTGCATGTTCACTGTGTTCATGTTCCTCATATGTTCTCTGTGTTCATTCCCTTACATGTTATTTAACGTTCCTTAACTAAAATCTTTCGCCAATCAACTAAAAACATGGCCACTTTCGTCATTTCTCAACTAAACTTATTATCCAATCAACTGAAACTAGTCAGGATTAATCTCGTTCAACACTGTTCTTAACTAAAATAACCTTTCTCTTAGCTAAAATTGACAAAGAAATCTTTTCAACAATGTTCATAACTAACTTTGTCCATCAATCGTCAAATCAGTCACTTTCACTTTCATCATTTCTCACCTAAACTTATTCGCCAGTCAATAAAATAACTGAAATTCATCATGTTCATTGTGGTTTTCTTAACTAAAATTATCCACAATGAAACTGAAAAAGCCATGCTCATCATGTTTTGTCTTTTCTCGTTTGAACTAAAAGTAATCGTCAATCAGCTGGAAATATTCGGGATTAACCTTATTCAATATTGGTCTTAAAAAATAACCTTGCGCTTCGCTAAAATAGTCAAATGTAACTTCTTTCGGCACTTTCTCAACGGCCATTATGTTTTGTCAAGTAAGAAAATGTAGCCAAAGATATATTTCATCGTTGTTCTTAACTGACATTATACTTTGTGGAGCACGAAAAATAGTCTCTGTCATCATATTATCTTGTCTTTCCTCAACTAAAAATAGTCAAATGGAACATCATTCTACACTTTTGTAACTAACAGTTTACTTCAATGAGTAAGAAAAATAGTCAAAGGTACTCTTCGAGACGCCAAAGACACTCTTCGAGACATCAAAGTTACTTTTTGAGACATCAAAGACCCTCTTTGAGACATCAAAGACACTCTTTGAAACACCGAAGTTACTCTTCGAGACATCAAGGCCACACTCAGATACACCCAAACTACTCTTCGAGATATCAAAGTTATTCTTCGAGACATCAAAGTTGCTCTGTAAGTCATCAAACTTGTTCTCAGAGTCATGAAAAGTTAATCTCTGACAACTTCGTTCATAAAAGTTATTCGCAGAAACATCTAAAGTTATTCTCTAAGACATCAAAGTCATTCTCTAAGTCATCAAAGGTGATCTCTAAGACATCAAAATCATTTTCAGAGTCATCAAAATTTATTCTCAATCATCAAAGGTAATTTCTATGTCACTTTCTTTCATCAAAATCATTCTCAGAGTCATCAAAGGTAATCACAAACTCACATTCGTTAATCATAGTCATTCTCTAAGTCATCAAAGGTGTTCTCTAAGACATCAAAGTCATTCTCAGAGTCATCAAAAGTTATTCTCAATCATCAAAGGTAATTTCTAAGTCACTTTCTTTCATCAAAGTTAATCTCTGTCATAAAAGTTATTCCCAGTGACATTAAAATTAATCTCTGTCATCAAAAAGTTAATCTCAGTCATCAAGTGTTATTCTCTAAGTAACCTTTCATTCATTAGAAAAGCTTTCTAAGACATCATCGTTCATCAAAGTTGTTCTCTATATCTTCAAAGTTGTTCTCAAAGTCATCAAAGTTAATCTCTAAGTCACCTTCGTTCATCAGAGAAACTTTTCAAAAATCTTCGTTCAAAAAGTTATTCTCAGTGACATCAAAAGGTACTCTCATGTCCTCAAAGTTAATCTCTAAGTCGTCAAAGTTAATCGCAGAGCTAACATAGTTGTTCTCTAAGTCATAAAAGTTATTCTCAGAGCTAGCAAAAGTTATTTCAGTGTCATCAAAGGTAATCTCTAACTCACTTTCGTTCATCAAAGTTAATCTCAGAGTCATCAAAGGTAATCTCTAACTCACCTTCGTTCACCAAAAGTTGTTCTCTAAAACACCTTCATTCATCAAAGAAACTCTCCTTCTTCCAACAAGTTATACTTTAAGACATCAATGTTGTTCTCTAAGACATCTTCAGGCCTAAAATTTCTCTCCAAAATGTAACTAGTTCAGCTTTTCATATCAAACTTGCACTTCTGTTTTAAAACATATTTTCTAAGACACTTTACCTTTAAAACTGTTCTCTGTACAACACTGCTTAAACCTTCCTAACCTATCCTCCCCACCCAATGTTACTTACCTAACATAACATTCCTAAACCTAACTTAGCTTACCCTATCCTAACTAACCCTTACCTAACTTAGCTAACCTAACTTAACCTAACCTAACTTGCATAACCTAACCTAACTTAACCTAAACTTGCACAACCTAACCTAATGTAACCTAACTTTCCTAACCAAACTAACCTTACCTAACGTAGCCTAACATAACCTAACTTACCTAACCTAACTTAACCTGCTTAACCTAACCTAACTTACCTAACCTAAATTAACTTGCATAACCTAACCTAACTTAACTTGCATAACTTAACCTGCTTAACCTAACTTACCTAACCCAACTTAACTTGCATAACCTAACCTAACTTAACTTGCATAACCTAACCTAATGTAACCTAACTTACCTAACCTAACTTAATGTAACTTAACCTATCCTAACTTAATCTAACCTAACTTACCCTAACCTAACTTAACATAACCTAACTTACCTAACCTAACTTGCTTAACCTAACCTAATGTAACCTAACTTAATTTGCATAACCTAACCTAACTTGTATAACCTATCCTAACTTAACTTGCAATACCTAACTTACATAATTACTCCTGCTTGTCGTTTGTGTTTCGTCAACCAATGTCTCATATTCATTTGTTCGTTTCAAGGGTAAATTTCTCAAATGGTCATTTATGCGTTTCAAGTGCTACTTGTTAAAGATTGGGTATTTAAGCATTTCAAAGGATTTTTGTTATATATGGGCATTTACTCGTTTCAAGGGATAATTTCTCAAATGGTCATTTTTGCATTTCAAGGGTTATTTGTTAAGATTATCAAGTTGCTCATAAGTTGTATTTATTATGTTTGTTATAATTGTTCTTATTCTTCCACCCATTAACCTAACCTCTTGTAATCTTAGTGTATTCATTATGTTGGTTATCATATGTTCTTATTCTCCAACCCTTTAACCTACCCTTTCAGATGCAGTTTATTGTGTTTTGACATATTGTTGAATATATTATCCTTTTCCTAACCTTTCATATGTAGTTTTGTTTCTCCCTTTTGTATATTTTACCCAAACCCACCATCCCACTTAAACTTCCTTCTTTACTTTGTTTCTCCTACGCCTTCTCTCCCCCTTTTTTCTCTATCTTCATCCTTCTAACCCCCTTTTTTTTCTCTCTCTCCCTTATTCTCTCTCTTCCTCCTCTCTCTCTCTCTCTCACTCATTTGCTCCAATGCTCTTATTATACTCTCAAATCAGGTCTTAATGCTCCAGTGCTCTCACACTCTCTCATTCTCTCTCTTCTTTGATCCCATGCTCTCACACTCTCATTCTCTCTTCTTTGTTCCCATGCTCTCACTCCTGTGCTGTCTTGTTTTCTCAGTTCCGAGTCTTAGTAGATCTAATTCTTTACTACTGTACTTATATTATTACTAGGATAATGAATGAACTTACATGTGAAAACAAAGTAAAAGAAGGAAGGAAGGTTAAGTGGGATGGTGGGTTTGGGTGCAGAGAACAGTTTTAAAGGTAAAGTGTCTAAGAAAATATGTTTTAACAGAAGTGCAAGTTTGATATGAAAAGCTGAACTAGTTACATTTTGGAGAGAAATTTTAGGCCTGAAGATTTCTAGAGAACAACATTGATGTCTTAAAGTATAACATGTTGGAAGAAGGAGAGTTTCTTTGATGAAAAAAGGTGTTTTAGAGAACAACTTTTGGTGAACGAAGGTGAGTTAGAGATTACCTTTGATGACTCTGAGATTTACTTTGATGAACGAAAGTGAGTTAGAGATTACCTTTGATGACATTGAAACAACTTTTGCTAGCTCTGAGAATAACTTTTGACTTAGAGAACAACTTTTGTTAGCTCTGCGATTAACTTTGGCGACTTAGAGATTAACTTTGAGGACATAAGAGTACCATTTGATGTCTCTGAGAATAACTTTATGAACGAAGATGTTTTGGAAAGTTTCTCTGATGAACGAAGGTGACGTAGAGATTAACTTTGATGACTTTGAGAACAACTTTGAAGACTTTGGAGAACAACATTCAAGACTTTAGAGAACAACCTTGATGAACGAAGATGTCTTACAAAGCTTTTCTAATGAATGAAAGGTTACTTAGAGAATAACATTGATGTCTGAGATTAACTTTTTGATGAGAGAGATTAATTTAATGTCACTGGGAATAACTTTTATGACAGAGAATAACTTTGATGAAAGAAAGTGACTTAGAAATTATCTTTGATGATTGAGAATAAATTTTGATGACTCTGAGAATGACTTTGATGTCTTAGAGAACACCTTTGATGACTTAAAGAATGACTATGATGAACGAATGTGAGTTTGTGATTACCTTTGATGACTCTGAGAATGATTTTGATGAAAGAAAGTGACTTACTAATTACGTTTGATGATTGAGAATAAACTTTGATGACTCTGAAAATGATTTTGATGTCTTAGAGATCACCTTTGATGACTTCGAGAATGACTTTGATGTCTTAGAGAATAACTTTAGATGTTTCTGCGAGTAACTTTTATGAACGAAGATGTCAGAGATTAACTTTTCATGACTGAGAACACAGTTTGATGACTTACAGAGCAACTTTGATGTCTCGAAGAATAACTTTGATATCTCGAAGAGTAGTTTGGGTGTATCTGAGTGTGGCNGGTGTCAGCCAACAAGAGTGTGGGTGTCAGCCAACAAGAGTGTGGGTGTCAGCCAACAAGAGTGTGGGTGTCAGCCAACAAGAGTGTGGGTGTCAGCCAACAAGAGTGTGGTGTCAGCCAACAAGAGTGTGGTGTCAGCCAACAAGAGTGTGGTGTCAGCCAACAAGAGTGTGGGTGTCAGCCAACAAGAGTGTGGGTGTCAGCCAACAAGAGTGTGGGTGTCAGCCACAGAGTGTGGTGTCAGCAACAAAGTGTGGGTGGTGTCAGCCAACAGAGTGTGGGTGTCAGCCAACAAGAGTGCGGGTGTCAGCCAACAAGAGTGTGGGTGTCAGCCAACAAGAGTGTGGGTGTCAGCCAACAGAGTGTGGTGTCAGCCAACAAGAGTGTGGGTGTCAGCCAACAAGAGTGTGGGTGTCAGCCAACAAGAGTGTGGGTGTCAGCCAACAAGAGTGTGGGTGTCAGCCAACAAGAGTGTGGGTGTCAGCCAACAAGAGTGTGGGTGTCAGCCAACAAGAGTGTGGGTGTCAGCCAACAGAGTGTGGGTGTCAGCCAACAAGAGTGTGGTGTCAGCCAACAAGAGTGTGGTGTCAGCCAACAAGAGTGCGGTGTCAGCCAACAAGAGTGTGGGTGTCAGCCAACAAGAGTGGGGTGTGTCAGCCAAAAGAGTGTGGGTCCAGCCAACAAGAGTGTGGGTGTCAGCCAACAAGAGTGTGGGTGTCAGCCAACAAGAGTGTGGTGTCAGCCAACAAGAGTGTGGGTGTCAGCCAACAAGAGTGTGGGTCAGCCAACAAGAGTGCGGGTGTCAGCCAACAAGAGTGTGGGTGTCAGCCAACAAGAGTGTGGGTGTCAGCCACAAGAGTGTGGGTGTCAGCCAACAAGTGTGGGTGTCAGCCAACAAGAGTGGGTGTCAGCCAACAAGAGTGTGGTGTCAGCCAACAAGAGTGTGGGTGTCAGCCAACAAGAGTGTGGGTGTCAGCCAACAAGAGTGTGGTGTCAGCCAACAAGAGTGTGGGTGTCAGCCAACAAGAGTGTGGGTGTCAGCCAACAAGAGTGTGGGTGTCAGCCAACAAGAGTGTGGGTGTCAGCCAACAAGAGTGTGGGTGTCAGCCAACAAGAGTGTGGGTGTCAGCCAACAAGAGTGTGGGTGTCAGCCAACAAGAGTGTGGGTGTCAGCCAACAAGAGTGTGGGTCAGCCAACAAGAGTGTGGGTGTCAGCCAACAAGAGTGGGGTGTCAGCCACAAGAGTGTGGTGTCAGCCAACAAGAGTGTGGGTGTCAGCCAACAAGAGTGTGGGTGTCAGCCAACAAGTGTGGGTGTCAGCCAACAAGAGTGTGGGTGTCAGCCAACAAGAGTGTGGTGTCAGCCAACAAGAGTGTGGGTGTCAGCCAACGATGGTGGGTGTCAGCCAACAAGAGTGTGGGTGTCAGCCAACAAGAGTGGGTGTCAGCCAACAAGTGGGTGTCAGCCAACAAGAGTGTGGGTGTCAGCCAACAAGAGTGTGGGTGTCAGCCAACAAGAGTGTGGGTGTCAGCCAACAAGAGTGTGGGTCAGCCAACAAGAGCTTCCAACGAGGTTCCTCTCTTCTTACCTTTATTGTCGTATTTTTATTCCGACCATTATTATCTCTGCCCCTATTCCCAAATTCGTATCTGTCCTCTTCTTGTTTGTCTTCTTCTCCTTCTTCTGTTTCTCTTTTTCTTCTTGTTTTTCTTCTTGTTTATTTCATTCTTCCTGTTTTTCTTCTTCTTTATTCATTCTTCTTTGTTTTCTTTTTGTTTTTTTTCTTCTTTCTGATTTTCTTCTTTCTGATTTCTTCTGTTTAATTTATTCTTCTTGTTTTTCTTCTTGTTTATTTTATTCTTTCTGTTTTTTTCTCTTCTTTATTTTATTCTTGTTTTTTTCTTCTTGTTTATTTTACT
The DNA here is from genome assembly GCA_020271785.1 of Procambarus virginalis. NCBI lineage: Eukaryota > Metazoa > Arthropoda > Malacostraca > Decapoda > Cambaridae > Procambarus > Procambarus virginalis. Next base: position 216,861 of record WNGS01144617.1, read on the forward strand.
CTTCTTTTTTTCTTATTTTTCTTGTTTATTTTATTTTTTATTTTTTATCTTATTCTTCTTCTTTATCTGATTCTTCCTGCTCTTCTTATTCTTTTTGTTTATCTTATTCTTTTTGTTTGTGTTATTCTTCTTGTTAATCTTATTCTTCTTGTTTTTCTTATTCTTCTTGTTTATCTTATTTTTTCTTTTTTCTTATTGTTGTTTACATTATTCCTGTTTGTCTTATTCTTTTTGTTTGTCTTCTTCCTCTTCTTGTTTGTCTTATTCTTCTTTTTTGCCTTATTCTTCTTCTTTTCTAGCTTTTTCTTGTTTATCTTAATATTCTTTTTTATTTTATTCTTCTTGTTTGTCTTATTCTTCGTATTTGTTTTATTCTTCTTTTTAGTCTTATTCTTCTTGTTTGTTTTATTCTGTTTGTTTATCTTATTATTCTTGTTTATCTTATTCTTCTTATTTATCTTTTTCTGTGTTGTTCTTCTATTTCCCTCATAGGTTTTTCTGTATTTTATTTTTGTATTCCATTTTTTCTCTTGGGCTTAATTTCTCCATTCCTCTCATTCTGTTTTGAATTCCTATCCTGTTTCACTTTCTTATTTTTCTTATTTTTCTCATTTTCGTTGCTGATTTTAGTTATCTTGATTCCCTTATTTCTCTTGATCTCTGTTGTATGCCTCTCATTATTCTCATTCTTTCTCCGAGGCAGTGTTTTGGTGTTATTTGCATTCTGTTTACCGTTATTCATGTTTCTTGTTCTTGATTTGTTCAAAGGTTTCTTCTGTTTGTTCAACGGTTTCTTCTGTTTGTTCAACTGTTTCTTCTGTTTGTTCAACTGTTTCTTGTTTTGTTCAACTGTTTCTTCTGTTTGCTCAACGGTTTCTTCTGTTTGTTCAACTGTTTCTTCTGTTTGTTCAACTGTTTATTCTGTTTGTTCAACGGTTTCTTCTGTTTGTTCAACTGTTTCTTATGTTTGCTCAACTGTTTCTTCTGTTTGTCCAACTGTTTGTTCAACGGTTTCTTCTGTTTGTTCAACAGTTTCTTCTGTTTGTTCAACGGTTTCTTCTGTTTGTTCAATGGTTTCTTCTGTTTGTTCAACGGTTTCTTCTGTTTGTTCAACGGTTTCTTCTCTTTGTTCAACAGTTTCTTCTCTTTGTTCAACGGTTTCTTCTGTTTGTTCAACTGTTTCTTCTGTTTTCTCATTCCATTCCTGTTTGTTCTCCTCCATCCTCTCTGAGTGTTATTTTTGTGGACAGTTGCATGTGTATTCTGATTGCTTCCTTTCTTGGTTTTGCTTTTATTTGTTAGTTGAATTTTGGTTATTCCTTTGTCATTCATCCGGCCTCCACGCATAGCAAAGTGTTCACTCCCTGTAATGTTTTGAAGCGTTTTCTTTGTGTTTTTCCTACTTCGGAGTTTTCTCTCTATTACGTAGCGGAGTTTTTTCTTGTGGTCGTGTATGTCGCGTCGTGGTCGTCCCTTCAGGTCTATGGGTCGTTTCTGCAGGTCGGTGGGGCCCGCGTGATGTTGATTCCTGTCACTGAGTTTATTTTCTCTTTTGTTTTTATGGAGTTTCGTAATATTATTTCTGTCTAACAGTTTACTTTCTCTAATTTTTTTGAGTTCTGGTTTACCCTCATTACTTTTTCTTTCTCTTGAAGACGTTTTCTTGATGCGTGTCTTGTTGGCAGCGTTCAAGGCGTTTCGACGATGTACATCACTGGTGGGTTGTTTGACGTCACCTTTCTGCTTGTTCCTTATTTTCCCGTGACGACCCTTGCCCATTTTTTCTTTAAGGTGTATATTTTTGCTTTCGTGCAGCGGGCTGCTACTGCTGCCATCTTCAACAGGTGTTTCCCCGGCGTTCTCACTCTTTTCTCCTATCCGGGGCGACGATGACCACATCTTACCTGAAGAGGGGAAGAAAAGGATTTTAGGAGTTATGCCCACTGTGTAAATATGTTTATTTCCAGTGTTAGTGAGTTCTGATGCTTCTATTGCCTCTGTGTATAGTTGGGGGGGTCATCAGAGAGGCACTCAGGTGAGACTTGACTTGTTTAAGTTTCTTCACGGATGACTTTATTATGTCTCAGAAACATGGACACTGATGTTGATAAGGAGGGAAAAGGTCAAGAAATGAGGTCAGGTTGGTGAAGGTGGGGTGACGCAGGATGGTTATACTGAGGCAGGATGTTATACTGAGGCAGGCTGGTTATACTGAGGACGGATGGTTATACTGAAGCTGGATGGTTATGCTGAAGCTGGATTGTTATACTGAGGCAGGATGGTTATACTGAGGCAGGATGGTTATACTGAGGCTGGATGGTTATACTGAGGCAGGATGGTTATACTGAGGCTGGATGGTTATACTGAGGCAGGATGGTTATACTGAGGCAGGATGGTTATACTGAGGCAAGATGGTTATACTGAAGCTGGATGGTTATACTGAGGCAGGATGGATATACTGAGGCTGGATGATTATACTGAGGCTGGATGGTTATACTGATTCTGGATGGTTATACTGAGGCTGGATGGTTATACTGAGGCTGGATGATTATACTGAGGCTGGATGGTTATACTGAGGCTGGATGGTTATACTGAGGCTGGATGATTAACTGAAGCAGGATGGTTATACTGAGTCTGGATGGTTATACTGAGGCTGGATGGTTATACTGAGGCTAGATGGTTATACTGAGGCTGGATGGTTATACTGAGGCAGGATGTATACTGAGGCTGGATGGTTATACTGCGGCTGGATGGTTATACTGAGGCTGGATGGTTATACTGAGGCAGGATGGTTATACTAGGGCTGGATGGTTATACTGAAGCTGGATGGTTATACTGAGGCTGGATGGTTATAGTGAGGCTGGATGGTTATACTGAAGCTAGATGGTTATACTGAGGCAGGATGGTTATACTGAGGCTGGATGGTTATACTGAAACTAGATGGTTATACTGAGGCTGGATGGTTATACTGAAGCTGGATGGTTATACTGAAGCTGGATGATTATACTGAGGCAGGATGGTTATACTGAAGCTGGATGGTTATACTGAAACTAGATGGTTATACTGAGGCTGGATGGTTATACTGAAGCTGGATGGTTATACTGAAACTAGATGGTTATACTGAGGCAGGATGGTTATACTGAGCCTGGATGGTTATACTGAGGCAGGATGGTTATACTGAGGCTGGATGGTTATACTTAGGCTGGAAGGTTATACTGAGGCTGGATGGTTATACTGAGGCTGGATGGTTATACTGAGGCAGGATGGTTATACTGAGGCTGGATGGTTATACTGAGGCAGGATGGTTATACTGAGGCTGGATGGTTATACTGAGGCTGGATGGTTATACTGAGGCAGGATGGTTATACTTAGGCTGGACGGTTATACTGAGGCTGGATGGTTATACTGAGGCTGGACGGTTATACTGAGGCAGGATGGTTATACTGAGGCTGGATGGTTATACTGAGGCTGGATGGTTATACTAAGGCAGGAAAGTTATACTGAGGCAGGATGGTTATACTGAGGCTGGATGGTTATACTGAGGCTGGATGGTTATACTGAGGCTGGATGGTTATACTGAGGCTGGATGGTTATACTGAGGCTGGATGGTTATACTGAGGCTGGACGGTTATACTGAGGCAGGATGGTTCTACTGAGGCTGGATGGTTATACTGAAACTAGATGGTTATACTGAGGCTGGATGGTTATACTGAGGCAGGATGGTTATACTGAGGCTGGATGGTTATACTGAGGCTGGATGGTTATACTGAAGCTGGATGGTTATACTGAGGCTGGATGGTTATACTGAGGCAGGATGGTTATACTGAAGCTGGATGGTTATACTGAGGCTGGATGGTTATACTGAAACTAGATGGTTATACTGAGGCTGGATGGTTATACTGAGGCTGGATGGTTATACTAAGGCTGGATGGTTATACTGAGGCTGGACGGTTATACTGAGGCTGGATGGTTATACTAAGGCAGGATAGTTCTACTGAGGTTGGATGGTTATACTGAAGCTGGATGGTTATACTGAGGCAGGATGGTTATACTGAAGCTGGATGTTATACTGAGGCTGGATGGTTATACTGAGGCTGGATGGTTATACTGAGGCAGGATGGTTATACTGAGGCTGGATGGTTATACTGAGGCAGGATGGTTATACTGAGGCTGGATGGTTATACTGAGGCTGGATGGTATACTGAGGCAGGATGGTTATACTTAGGCTGGACGGTTATACTGAGGCTGGATGGTTATACTGAGGCTGGACGGTTATACTGAGGCAGGATGGTTATACTGAGGCTGGATGGTTATACTGAGGCTGGATGGTTATACTAAGGCA
>WNGS01144633.1:0-13368 GCA_020271785.1 Procambarus virginalis
AAGTTTCCTTTTTTCCAAATATTACGCAGATATCTTTAGTTTTTAATTAAAAACTATTTTTCATCTATTTAATCACATTTTAATATTAAATCACGGTTTTATTTTCCAATTCTAGAAGCATTCATATATTATATAATTAAATGAGTAGTTGTTCATATTACGAGACGTTATTTAAACTTATTAGACAGTAATATTATAAGTAAGTAATTATCAAAGAAGGCACCAAACCGGAAGGCTATGTAGCACCATCAAATGTGCGGAATAATCAGAGGGCGCTAAATATCACCAAGGATGCCAATACGAGAACAAAAACGCATAAGGCGAACGATATCAAAAGTATCCGAGTCACCAAGAATTCTATTGAGGGACAAGTGACCGCGAGGGGCGGTCGGAAAGCAAGACCGCTCGTCCCGGAAGTCAGGACATTCAAGAAGGACATGCACGACCGTAAGAGGGACAATGCAATTAGGACAATAAGGAGCAGGGCGGCGCTCCATCAAGTGACCATGGGTTAAGCGAGTATGGCCAATACGCAACCTCGCCAGAGCAGTTTCCCACCGCCGTTACGGTGGTAGGAGGATGGCCACGAGGAAACACAACATTTAAGAGTACGGAGTTTGTTACCAGTAACAGACGACCAAGAAGCCTGCCAACGGGTAAGGATGGAGGAATGGATAACCGGGTAAAAGTCGGAATAAGGAATACCTTTACGAGAGATGGGACAAGAGCGGACAGCTTCCTTGGCGGCAGCATCCGCACGCTCATTTAAAGCACACCAATATGGCTGGGAACCCAACAAAACTCAACCGACTTAAACTTACTGTGAACAAGAAACAGCCAATGCTGGATCTCGACAACTACTGATGAACCGGATTAAAGGACCCGAGAGCCATGAGGGCACTACGAGAGTCAACAACAACCACAAAAGAAGACTGACAACGAGAAAGCAGGAGACGAAGAGCATAGAGAATAGCATAAAGCTCGCCGTAAAGATGCTAGTCTCCGGAGGTAAGCGACACATATAAGTGCGATCAGGAAAAACAACAGAGTAGCCAACACCGTCCGCAGACTTAGACCCATCGGTGAAGACAGAAATGGAGCGGGAGTGAGAAGAAAAGTGCTCAAGGAAAAGGCGTTTTAGAACCGTAGGAGGGGTAAAAGCTTTAGTGACGCGGGTCAAGGACGTACAAAACTGCGGAAGGGGACTCTCCACGGGGGCAAAGAAGGAACAACACGAGGAGAAACATTAGAAACACGAACGGAAAGAGAATCCTGTAAGCGAGATAACCGGACAGAAAGAGGGAGGTGGTGAAGAGGAACAGGAACCGCAGGAGGGGTAAAGTAAACAGAGCGAGAGGAGAGGCGAGGAGAAGGCAAGGAAGGATGCAAGACAGATAGCGAAGACTAGCGATCACGGCGGTCCTGGAGAGATAGGAAGCCAGTGTCAACATACAAACTAAGGACGGGAGACGAACGAAAGGCACCAGAACTGAGGCGCAGCCCGGTATGGTGCAAAGCATCAAGACGGCGAAGAGCAAAAGGAGAAGCAGAAGAGTAAGCAGGGCAACCATAATCGAGCTTAGACAGGACGAGAGAGGAATGCAAAGCAAGGAGAGTGCGCCTATCCGCTCCCCAAGAAGTATGGGACAATACTCGAAGGAGGGTAAGGGCCTTGGAGCACTCAACACGGAGGTAAGAAATATGGGGAGACCAAGACAAACGAGTGTCAAGGAATAACCCCAAAAGCTTCGCGGAATCTTTGTACTCAAGGGGATGACCATAAAGTGACAAAGAGGGACGAAGAACGACCCGTTTCCGAGTAAAAGACATGGCACAAGTCTTAGAAGCAGAGAACTTGAAGCCATGATCAGTGGCCCAAGACGACACGGCATCAATAGCAAGTTGAAGCCGGCGCTGAAGGAGAGGTGAATCATCACCCTGACAGCAAAGGGTAAGATCATCAACATAGAGAGCGGAGAAGACACCTGAAGGAAGAGAGGAAAGAAGACCATTGAGGGCAACCAGAAAAAGAGTAGTGCTCAGAACACTACCCTGGGGCACACCTTCGTATTGCTGAAAAGAGGCAGAGAGAGCGGTACCAAGGCGCACCCGAAAGGAACGACGAGAGAGGAAGCTGCGGAGAAAGAGAGGGAGATGACCACGAAGGCCAAAAGAATGAAGCTGGGATAGAATATGATAACGCCAAGTGGTGTCGTAAGCCTTTTCCAGGTCAAAAAGGACGGCAACAACGGAGGTCTTCGCAGCAAAAGCAGTACGAATATAGACCTCCAAGTTCACCAGGACATCTGTCGTGCTGCGGCACTTGCGGAAACCAAATTGAGAAGGGGAGAGGAGGTGATGGTGTTCCAGGAACCACATCAGACGAACGTTAACCATACGTTCAAAGAGTTTGCAGACACAACTTGTGAGGGCAATAGGGCGAAAGTCCTTAGGGGAAGTACCCAGAGACCCTGGTTTGCGAACAGGGAGGACAACGGCATCGAGCCAGTCCTCAGGGACTGACGACGACTCCCAGATCCGATTATACAGACTCAGTAAATACTGAGACGTGCACGGAGGGAGATGGCGAAGCATCTCATAATGAATACCATCGGAGCCCGCCGCCGTAGAACCGCAGAGGGCCAGGGCAGAACGAAGTTCAGAGAGAGAGAAGGGATCGTTATAGGAAAGTCGAAGATGAGTGCAGAAATCTAAAGGACGAGACTCAAGAACAGGTTTACGAAGAAGGAAAGATTGGGGAAGATGAAGACCAGAGCTAACAGAAGAAAAGTGGGAACCCAGTTCGGTAGCGACCTGCAACGGGTCCGCCACAAGAGTACCACGGAGGTGAAGGACTGGGGAAACATCGGGAACGAACTTACCCGCTATCTTGCGGATACGCTTCCATATCTGTGGCAGGGGAGTTTCGGACGTAATTGTGGAGACATAAGAAGTCCAACATTCACGTTTAGCCGTACGGATGGCCCTACGGGCCACCGCACTCGCTTTCCGAAAGAAAAGAAAAGAATCGGTTGTCTGCCGACGGCGGTGCCTCTTCCAGGCTGCACGCTTACAGCGGACAGCCCGAGCACAGTCCGCATTCCACCAGGGAACACACTTCCGTGGACCCCGAGAGGAAGAGCGAGGAATAGAGCGGAGGGCAGCGTTGAAGACAGTGTCATGAAAAAGGAGGAGAGCGCGAGGGAGAGGCAGAAGGGAGAGGTCAGAGAGAGCAGCACTGAGGGTAAATAGGTTCCAGTCCGCTTTAGCAAACTGCCACCTAGGAAAAGAGAGGGAAGGGCGAAAAGAGAAAAAGGAAACAAGGATAGGGAAATGATCACTACCATGGAGGTCATCAAGAACCTGCCACGTGAAATCTAAGTAAAGAGAAGAAGAGCAGAGAGAAAGATCAAGACAGGAAAGGGTGCGAGTCCGAGAGTCCAAATGAGTGGGCTCACCAGAATTCAGAAGAGACAGGGAAGAAGAGAGGAGAAACGGCTCAAGAAGGCGACCCGGGTATTGTCAGAACGTCACCCCAAAGAGAGTGACGACAATTGAAGTCACCCAGCAGGAGCACAGGCTCTGGCAAGGAGTCCAAGAGGTGTTTCAAATCAGGAAGAGAAAGCGGGACACTTGGGGGGAGATAAATGGAACAAACTGTGTACCATTTCCCCACAAAGATACGAGCAGCAGAACAATGGAGGGGCAAAGGAAAAAGTAAAGGAACAAAGGGAACATCAGCGCGAATCAAGAGAGCAGAGGAATTAGGAGCCCCAGCAACGGCTGGGGGGGGGAGAGAAAGGAATAGCCACGAAAACGACCAGGACGAGCACCAAGCATCGGCTCCTGGAGACAGACACAAAGGGGCGAAAACCGCGAAATTAGAAGTTGGAGTTCGAGGAAATTGGCGTAATAACCTCGAACGTTCCATTGAAAAGAGACAGCGACGAGAAGAGAAAGGACAACAACAGAAAACAAAGAAGAAACAAAGGCGAAAGAGCAATACAGCACGTTAAATCAGGGTCGGGATCAGGGTCAGCAAAGTCAGGGTTAGGGGGCATGGGTAAACTGAGCAAAGACGGAGGGAAGGAAGCAGGAGAACAGACCAGAGGTGGGTGGGCGGGGTCCGGAGGAGGAAGAGGAGGAGACAACGGAGAGGAGCAGTCAAGGACAGCAGCAGGAAGAGGGGGAGTAGAAAGAGGGGAGCGCACCTCAGCAAGGGCAGCAACCGAAAGGGAAGCAGGGGCCAAAGAAACCTCCATAGCAGGAACAGGGGGCGCAACCACTGAAATGGGAGGGAAAGGAGCAATAGAGCCAGTAGTAGGGGTCGAGGAAGAAAGCGAAGCCTTCTTACCCGCCGGGGAGGAGGAAGGAGAGGAGCCAGGCTTACGCTTCTGACTTAAAGAGACCGGTGTCCCAGCAACTACATACCGGGCAACGGATTCCAGTGTCTCAACAGGAGAAGCTGAACGAGAGCACACACGACGGCCGTTAGGAGAGCGATGGACATCCGCCTGCACCGACAGGCGGCGGGGAGAGGCAATAGATGGAGGAAAAGAAAGGGAAGGAGGATCGGAGGGAGACGAGGAAGAAGACACAGGAGACACGACAGACCGGGTAGAAAGAAGGGGAACCCCAGACAGAGGACCAGGAGGGGGACCTTCCGGGACAGAATGCAAAGGAACAGAGGAGGGGGCAGTGGGCGTATCAGGGTCCAAGGCCCGGAAACGGTTGTGAGTCTGAGGAAGAAGGGAAGGACGAGGAGAGGAAGACGCAACACGCGAGCGTAAGAGACATTAGCATAAGGCGGGAGCCGGCGAACCTGGCGCCTCGCCTCAGGAAAAGTTAAACACTCCCGGTGCTTCAAGTAGAGGACGGCTGCCTCAAGCTTGTAATGGATACACGCACGGGAGAAGGTAGGATGGGCCTCACCACAGTTGAGGCAGCGAGCTTGGGGAGAAGTGCACTCCGACTTAGAGTGACCTTCACCCCCACACAAAGGACAGAGAGAGAGTCAGTCCCACAGCAGCGGATGGCACCATGCCCAAACCTCCAGCATTTGTTACAAAGCCGGGGAGAAGGAATATACTCTTGGACAGAGCACCTGGCACCAGCAAGAATGACAGAGGATGGAAGGGTCCTACCATCAAAGGTGATCTTCACAACACGAAGGGGTTGATAGCGACGACCACGAGGGGGACGAGTAAACGAGTCAACCTGGAGGACAGAATGGCCTTGGGCATCAAGGATATGCCGAATATTATCGTGGCAATCCTGCAGATTCCGAACACCGGTTGCAACATGGGGCGGGAGGAGAATAGTGCCAACACTGGCATTCATCCGAACGTTCTTGGAGACCCGAACAGGGATCTCGCCAAGGCAAGATAAGGCAGCCAAGCGGGAAGCTGCATCCTGAGAAGGAGCAGCAACAACACGTGTACCGAGACGAGTGGGGTTGAAGTTAACGGATGCATCCACGGAATCGACAAGATGCCGATGGAGGGAGAAATCGTCAGGAGGCGCAGAATCAAGAGAGAGATCAAAGTATTTGGCCCAGGAAGCGGGACCAAACAAGGCCTGATACGCATCAGTACGGGAAGGAATCGAACGAGTGCGGCCGGGGCGTGAACGGCGTTGACAACCCCCAGAAAGAGAGGGGACAAAAGGCGCAGTAGTCACAATGAGAGACTTAGCCGCACCAGGGGACGAAGTGGTCACCACCGGGGGCTGGAGGCTCGACCCAACCACAGAGGAGGGCGGGGAGCTGGGGAAGAAGTCAGGATGGTCAAAGGAGGAGCAAGGTCGGGGCCCAACGCAGCAGGAGCTACAGAGCCTGGTCTTCCAATACAGGCCGACTCGGGGGCTTGGTCGCCCACCCCACGAGTCTGAGAGGGTACAACAGAAACAATCAATGACATATATACGGGGAAAAAGGAATTCATCCACGAATGTGCCCCCATACCCACCATGGAGCCACAATTAGAGGCAGGACACCCAACAGGAAGCTATCGCCGATCATGCCGGGGCCCCCTAGGGGTGCGTCGTGAGTATACGCCCCACAAACGCCACCTTAAGAACCGTCAGTCCGTCGAGATCGGGTTCAGCGACGAAAGGGGGATTGACAATAAAAGGTTCCCCTCGCTCTCGACGTTGGGTACTACAGTTCTATGGGTGCAAGAGTATGCCTCCTCAAGCACCCGGGCATCAAAATAGAAGAAGCACAAAGAAAGATCCAAAACAAGCAAAAGGTCGGCAGTAAACGACAAGCAGATAGGAGAAGAGGGGGAGAAAAACGAAACAGAAGGAAAAGGAAAAGGTGCTCGGCAAAATTAGAGAGGACGGCAGCAGGAGCACAAGGCTAGAAAAGAACAGATGACTGTCCCAAGGAGCATCACACTCCGGCAGCCGCCCACTAATCCCCCCTCACGGCAGCAACGAGCCGAGCGGGGAGGGGGGAGTAATATTATAAGAGAGTGTTGCAACACAACAACAACGAATCGTCAGTGTTGCGAAATATAAATAACGTGTTGTGTGCCTTGAAACTCAGAAATGACAAAGTGAACATGTTATGAAAATAACATATTGTGAGTGTTATAACGCAGAACAATGTGTTGTGAGTATTGCAACACATTAATAGCATAATAAAAGAGTTATAGTTATAGATGCAATGTAACAGCAGCAGAATTATCGTGTTGTGAATGCTGCACCGCTCAGAAATAAAACATAATTTCCGTATAATGAGTATTCCAAAATAATTTTTTATGTTAGGCAACATTTACAACACCTCGTTTCTCTATTGCAACAAATACAAAACGTTATTCCTATATGTTGCAAATTTCACATGTGTGCATGCATTCGTGTATGCCTACTAAAAGAAAAATCCTTATCTAATCTATTCGTCATATATACTTATTACACCTTTCTGCTCTAATCTTTCAATTGGAATTCCTACCATGCGATCATTACTAAAACAAACATGAACATTACAAAATCAGATTAAGATATCATTAATACTAAAGCATTAAACAATATGAAAGACTGATTATTAGAGTGAGAACATCTAAGTGAGCACATCCAGGTGAGCACATCGTGGTGAACATTTATGCTTGTAAACCTGTGCAAAAATTAATATTTTATTAGATAAATGCCAAGATCAATATTTTATTAGATAAATACCAAGAACAATAACAAATTTATATATCTTAAAGAACTGGTGAGAACAACTGTGTGCACTTCAGTTTGCTTAAATTTATTAAATCTGTTCTGCTTATAAAATACGTTTGTGTTCGATTCCCGATGGTCCAAGTGCTTGGGCACTGCAGGCTATGAGTCACAATAACGTGGCTAAAGTATGTTGACCAGACCACACACTAGAAGGTGAAAGGACGACGACGTTTCGGTCCGTCCTGGACCATTCTCAAGTCGATTGTGATGAGGAAATAGATGCAGGCATTAAATAGGCACGAGAGAGGTGAGGAGCAAAGTAAGGTGTAGTAGAGGGTATAGTAGTAGGAAAAAGAACTGCAGAGGGCCTATTGGCCCATAAGAGGCAGCTCCTATTATAACCACCGAATGAGAAGGAGATAGTAAAAAGAATAAGAAGAGGGTAGTAAGGGAACGTAAGAGAAAACAATGAACAGACAAAAAGGGAGAAGAGATAAAGAAAAGGAAAGAGAAAGAAAGATAAATGGAAGGGTAAGCTTATGTTAGGTCACGTTTGTTAGAAAGATTAGAGCATTTGAGTATATACTGTGAAAGGGAAGAGTCCACAGCAACAAAGCCAGGACTCAAGTTCATGTTGGGTACATTGTGTATAAGAGCCGATTCAACAAGACGGCGTCTGTGTAGAGTAGAGGCAGGAAAGATTATTTTGGAGGAAGACCAATCAATAGGATGATTGGAATCCCTCACATGACAGAAGAGAGCACTGTTAGTGTCTGCAGACTTAACACTTCTCTTGTGTTCTTTAAGTCTGTCATTCAGTGTACGACCAGTTTCGCCAAGGTATTGGAGAGGACAAAACGAACAGGAAATAGAGTAGACACCAGCAGCATTAGAAGCAGGAGGAGCAGTGTGAACTAGATTACTACGAAGTGTGTTATTTTGTCGAAAGGCGAGTTTAATGTCAAGAGGACGAAAGGTATTGGTAAAAGTTTTGAGTTCAGATATGAAGGGAAGGCATAGTACAGTGCTACTAGTGTTGGAAGCAGGTTTAGGATGAAAGAAATTTCGTTTAGCTTGAGAGTAGGCACAGTTGATGAAATGCAAAGGGTAACCAAGGTGAGAGAATGATTTGTAGATAAAAGCAATTTCAGAATCAAGAAACTGAGGGTCGCTGATGCGTAGAGCGCGGAGGAAGAGAGAGACGAGGACACTTTTCTTAACAGAAGGAGGATGGTAGGAAAAGAAGTGAATGTACATGCCACTATGCATGGGTTTACGGTAGACAGAGAAAGAGAACCCAGACAGAGAGCTGTGAACATGAACGTCAAGAAAAGGAAGGAGGGAATTAGATTCCCACTCAACTTTGAAATGGATAGAAGGAGCCACATTGTTAAGAGAGGAGAGGAAAGGCTGGAAAAGATTAAGGTCATGAGGCCATAAAAACAAAAATGTCATCAACATAGCGAAGCCAGAGAGAGGGACGACTATCAATAGAAGGAAGAAGAACAGTTTCGAAGTATTCCATGTAGAAATTAGCAAGAACAGGGGAGAGAGGGGAACCCATAGCAACCCCGAAAGTTTGAGTGTAATATTTACCGTTGAAAGAGAAAGAGTTAGAGTCAACACAGAGTCTAATGAAATCGAGGAAAACGTCAGTGGGAAGAGGGAGAGGAAGAAGGCCCTCTGACACCTTCTGTCTAAGGAAAGAGAGAACGTCATCGAGCGGAACATTAGTAAACAGAGAGTCGACATAAAGACTAAGCATCTTACAAGAGGGTTGCAGGCGCAGTTTTTCTATGAAGTCCTGAGAGTGACGAAGGTGGGCAGGGGAAAAAGTGCCAAGATAAGGCGTCAGGGTTTTAGCGAGCCAGGAGGCAAGAGGATAGCTGACAGAGCCCCGTGATGAAATGATAGGACGAAGAGGAACACCAGGTTTATGAGTCTTAGGAAGACCATAGAAATAAGGAAGAGAAGGGCAGATGACACGGAAACGTTTAATGAGATCAAAATCAGGAGGACATAGACTAGAGAGCTGTCTTAGTTTGCGGTTAAAGGAAGTTTTGAGGCGATCCAAAGGGTTAGAAGTCAGAGGAGCATAAGTGCGAGAGTCAGAGAGCAAGACATCTGCTTTTCGGAGGTAGTCCTCACGGTCAAGGACAAACCACCGAATTGCCTTTGTCGGAAGGAAGGATTAGAATAGAGTTGTTAGATTTCAGGGAGGCAAGGGCAAGCTGGAAGCGACGAGGAAGGTGGTGATTTTTAGAAAACAAGCTGTCAAGAACGGGGATAAGGGCTCCTCTAAAGGCAGACAGGTCCGAAAGAGTACTAGAGTTAGAATTGACAAACCTGTCAAAGGAACTAATGAGATCAATGCCACAGCGTGGGCCATGGGAAGTAGCAAAAGACAAACCAAGGCCAAGAAGTTCTTGCTGGTGCCTAGAAAGAGAGTAGGATGAAAGGTTGGTAACACAGTCAGAGAGAGAGTATTTGGCCCAAGGACTGTTGGAGACCAAGCGTTGAAGTATGTTGTGTAGCGTGGAGGAGTGGTGGGAAAAGGAGACGTGAGCACTGTCAAATGCAATTGGAAATAGGATATTGCATAGATCACTGGGAAGAGAAGAGGACAGAAAGCGTTGATGTTGACGAACAGCTAGAAAAGCATCGTCAACTTGCAAGGAGGTGGCGTGAATAAGTTCATGAAGAAGAAGGCGGGCATGTTCAGGAAAAGGAGATCCCAAAGTGTTGAACTGGAGAAAGTGAGATAAAGAAAAGGGGAGAACTTGCTCAGCAAGACAGTCTTTAAGAAACCTGAGCTGGTTCTTTCGACGCTTGGCGGCAAGAAGAGAAGATTCAAAGGCGCGAAAAGGCTGTTTAAAGGAAGGTAGAGCATCGAAGAAATTAAACAGGGTAAGACACACTGCTCCTCCTGCTTCTAATGCTGCTGGTGTCTACTCTATTTCATGTTCGTCTTGTCCTCTCCAATACTTTGGCGACACTGGCCGTACACTGAATGACAGGCTTAAAGAACACAAGAGAAGTGTTAAGTCTGCAGACACTAACATTGCTCTCTTCTGCTATGTGAGGGATTCAAATCATCCCATTGATTGGTCTTCCTCCAAAATAATCTTTCCTGCCTCTACTCTACACAGACGCCGTCTTGTGGAATCGGCTCTAATACACAATGTACCCAACATGAACTTGAGTCCTGGCTTTGTTGCTGTGGACTCTTCCCTTTCACAGTATATATTCAAATGCTCTAATCTTTCTAACAAACGTGACCTAACATAAGCCTACCCTTCTATTTCCTTCTTTCTCTTTCCTTTCTCTCTCTTCTCCTACGCTTCCTTGCTATCCTCTTCTTATTCCTATCTCCTTCTCATTTGGTGGTTATAATAGGAGCTGCCTCGAATGGGCCAATAGGCCTTTTGCAGCTCTTATTATTATTACTATCCCCTCTACTACACCTTACTTTGCTCCTCAGCTCTCTCTTGCCTATTTATTGCCTGTCTCTACTTCCTCATCACAATCGACTTGAGAATGGTCCAGGACGGACCGAAACGTCGTCGTCCCTTCACCTTCTAGTGTGTGGTCTGGTCAACAGAGTAGAGAGATAATAGGCTGCCCTGGGTAGACTGACTGTCTCCGTACCCCTGCAACCCTACGTCGCCTCTGTGGATACAGACACGTCATCAGTAAACTGGCCGGTACTTGTGGAATTAGGACATGTCACTTACGGACCCTGACATTGACATACAACTTCTATCAGGATAGATGGTGCTGATTTCCAGGCGCCACCTCACCAGAGGTCAGCTACAGCGACTCTTCGGGCTGACCAGGGCAGGAATCTAGCGTCTCTTGCAGGTATCATACTGCCACCACCAGATGGCGTCGTCCATTTAGTGGGGGTTGTTACCACCCTTGAGACTAATAAGGTTCTTCTCCCAGCAGTGTACATAAAAGATTTAAAATCGGCCTTTGTAATATAAGTCTAGGGGGTAGATAAAGCACTGCATAAAATGGGGAACAATATATTTATGCTAAGGGGGACAAACATAACAATTAATTGGTACGTAATAAAGCCAGAAATATTTATCAGCATGCAAATTAAAATAAAATCCTTATCGAGCAATGAGCAATATCAACAGCACTTAAAAACTTAATTGAGAGAATACAATATCATCTGACCAGGAAATAAAAACTTTGAATGACTAAATATACAAATCAAGGACTTAACTTAATACATGTCTCCACTCGACCACAGCCACCACGCTACTGACCCACGCGTCAGTCCACAGGCCAAGCGTCTACTAACAAATCAACTAACTATCCACATAGCATTGTGGAAATACTAATAATAAATGGTAGTACTAAATATCAAGACATTATTAATCATAAGAGTACACAATTACATTAGTTTATACAATAGCATTTACAGACAAATAAATAGGAGTATTAAATCAAGGTTAAATCATAAACACTCGCTTGACAACACTTTCCCACGCTCGTCACATATCCAACCTGATCAACCCCCACAGAGAAACACATGAGAATTGTAACACGAAAGCCTCATACAATAATATAATGCAACTCAGGCACACTATAACATGCTATAATATATATCATATAACATACAAAATCTCATATCATACAACTGGATGCTATAATAATTAGAGAATAAGACAATACAGTAATACAATAATTAAGAGTAATGAGAGGATCTTAACAAGATTCGTAACAGGGGTTTAGGGAGCAGACTCACAGATGGCGTAGACGTTGCTACTCCATACTCCAATGATGGAGTCGGGTTCGTAACAGTTATACACTTCAATTTGCTTAAATTTCTTTAGATCTATCATGTTAACAAAATAAATTTTGATTAGATCACCCGATGGTCGAAGTGGTTGGGCACCGCTCCATCAACTCGTCCTCATATATCCCAGCTCAATCTAATATCCCTTCCAAGTGCTATATAATCATTCTCGAGTAGTACTTTCACCTTATTATTACCTAACCTTATCTCACTTTTGCACTAAGATGTTTTATCATTACTGATTTTTGTTTTCATCATGCCTCATATGTCACTTGATGATGCATGATGAGATGGATGAATGTATGACTGCTGAGTTCTTCATTAAGCAGGAAGCGTCGTGGTCAGACTGGGAGGTCGGGCCTGGTGTTCACGCGGTCACCAGTTCGACCTCCTCCCTCTAGTCTTCATTTTCTCCATATATTGGCCACAAAATACTTTAGTTTTATTTCGTTACTATTTTTCATCTATTTAGTCATATTTTAAACATTCAATCACGTTTTTATTACCAATTCTTGCAACTTTTAAGTAATATATTATTTATTGTTATTATAATATTACGAAACAGTAACAACGTGTTGTGAGTGTTACAACTCTGAAATAATGAAAAGTACGTAATTCAAATAGTAATAATGTAGTGTATGTTGCGACAATGAAATGACATACTGTGAGTGCTGCTACACATAAATAACCCATTGTGATTGTTCAAATGCAGAAATAAAGTGTTTTTAGTTTGCAACACAGAAAATGTCGTAATGTGACAGTGCACGCAGAAATAACGTGTTGTTAGTCCTGCAACACGGTAATACAATGCGGTAGGTGTTGGTTGCAACGTACACCACATAAATAACATGTTGTGATTGTTGCACCCGTCAGGAATAACATATTGCAACACTTAATTACCCTATTGTGAGTAAGGGTTTCCACATGTTTTTCTGTGTTACAACTCTCACAACGTTTCATTCCTGTAATGTAACACTCACAACACGGTATTCCTTTACGTTGCAACACTCACATCTGCATTCGTGTCATGTCTGTGTAATTGTCTTTCTCTGTATATGGACCTTTATTTGAATATCCTGAATATCAGCAAAGTTATATTCAGGATCCTTTACTCTCTAGCATCAGAAAAGAAATATAACGAAAAATATGTTCAATGCGGTAACATGAGAGGAATTGACCAAATTAACTTAACTACAACTTTAATATTACCATAATTTCCTTACCTATTACTATAATATTATCCCCAATATTTTTTTTTTGTTCCCTTTACTCCACTTGCCACTTCAGCGTATATGGGTATAAGCTAGCTAAAGGGCACAGCGACCCAGCCACAGGGCATGGCCGCATAGGCCCCGTAGCAGTAAATCCTAAAAACATATTACAGCTAAAAATAA
>WNGS01144636.1:0-13310 GCA_020271785.1 Procambarus virginalis
ATAACACACAAACAAAATGAACAAAAAAAAGAACAAAAAATGAGGTAGCTTACAGGTACTCTCAGGTACACTAGCTGTAAGTAAATAATTTCCATAAATGAGACACAGGCAAAGCCAGTGGTACAATGGAGTAAGAGAGGATGGCGAGGCTAGGCAACCTTAGTAATAAATGAATTCAGAGAAAAAGTTGAGTAATAAAACATAGGTAATTTAAGCTAAGGATTATTTACTAAAAGTAGTAAGTTATGACCGTATACTTAAGAGGCATGAAGATATATTTAAGCACTCGGTTAATTGTGCCCAGAAAATGACTAGTAAAAGGTAAATTAAAAATTAATTAAAAAGTGAAACAAAAAGAAATTAGGATACCTAGCCAGCACTACGTGACAAGGGGATTAATTATGTTGACTCAAGTAGCATGCTACTGGACGGTGAACTCCATCCTTCTCTTGAGCCAACATGGCTTCAATCCCACGTCGCTAGCGTCGACGTACAAGATAAAGTCTGACTCAAAGTCGGGCGAAATCAGCACTGGCGCTTCGGTTAATAACTTCTTAGTCTTCTCGAAGGACTCCTGCCATGCTTCCCCCACTTCCATCTAACGTTCTTAGATAGCAATTCAGTCAGAGGGTGTGCCACTGTCGAGAAGTTCTTGCAAAATCCTCTATAATATCCGATCATCCCTAGATATCGTAACAATTCTTTTCTCGTCCTGGGATTCGGATATTCTTTGATTGCCTTCACTTTATGGTCTACTGGAGTCACTTCCTTGACACACGACGAAACCTAAGTATTCTAATCGCCTTTCCGAATTCGCTCTTGGCTCTTGGAATTCAATATTTATAAAGAAATGCAAAGTGCCGGTAGCACAGGCACTCAGTATAGTGTGGAGGAAGAGCTTGGACACGGGGAAGATACCAGATGCACTTAAAGTAGCAGACATAGCCCCTTTACACAAGGGAGGGAGCAAAGCATTGGCAAAGAATTATAGACCAGTTGCACTAACATCGCACATCATAAAAGTATTTGAGAGAGTGATTAGGAGTCAGGTCACCAATTTCATGGAGACCAATGACCTTCACAACCCAGGCCAACATGGATTTCGAGCGGGAAGATCGTGCCTCTCACAGCTACTTGAGCACTACGACAAAGTCACTGAGGCATTAGAAGAAAAACAGAATGCTGATGTGATATACACGGACTTCGCAAAGGCTTTCGATAAATGTGACCATGGCGTGATAGCACACAAAATGAAGTCAATGGGAATAACCGGTAAAGTAGGACGCTGGATACTCAGTTTTCTGTCAAACAGGACTCAGCGAGTAACGGTCAACCATAAAATCTAGTCCAAGTGCAGTTAAAAGCTCTGTACCTCAGGGTACAGTCCTTGCACCGCTGCTTTTCCTTATTCTCATATCAGATATAGACAAAAATACAAGTCACAGCTTCGTATCATCCTTTGCAGACGACACAAAAATCAGTATGAAAATTACCTCGGCTGAAGACATTGAAAAACTTCAAGCTGATATTAATAAAGTTTTCGACTGGGCATCAGAAAATAACATGATGTTTAACAGTGATAAATTCCAGGTACTCAGGTACGGTAAAAATGAGGACCTTAAACATAATACAGAGTACAAAACACAATCAAATGTACCCATAGTAGGAAAACAGCATGTAAAGGATTTGGGAATAATGATGTCTGACGACCTAACGTTTAGGGAGCATAACCAAGCAAATATTGCGACAGCCAGAAAAATGATAGGATGGATTACGAGAACTTTCAAATCCAGGGATCCCATCACAATGGTTGTACTCTTCAAGTCACTTGTGTTGTCCCGTCTTGAGTACTGCTCAGTACTCACTTCCCCTTCAGAGCAGGAGAGATTGCTGAAATAGAGGGAATACAGAGAACATATACAGCACGCATAGACGCGATAAAGCACCTAAATTATTGGGATCGTCTCAAAGCTCTCCAAATGTACTCACTAGAAAGAAGACGAGAGAGATATCAAATAATATACACCTGGAAGATACTGGAGGGCCAAGTCCAAATCTACACAGTAAAATAAAACGTACTGGAGTGAACGATATGGAAGAAAATGCAGAATAGAACCAGTGAAGAGCAGGGTGCCATAGGCACAATCAGAGAACACTGTATAAACATCAGAGGTCCGCGGTTGTTCAACGTCCTCCCAGCAAGCATAAGAAATATTGCCGGAACAACCGTGGACATCTTCAAGAGGAAACTAGATTTATTCCTCCAAGGAGTGCGGACCAACCGGGCTGTGGTGGGGTATGTGGGCCTGCGGGCCGCTCCAAGCAACAGCCTAGTGGACCAAACTCTCACAAGTCAAGCCTGGCCTCGGGCCGGGCTTGGGGAGTAGAAGAACTCCCAGAACCCCATCAACCAGGTACCAGGTACCAGGCCAGATAAACTGTAAGCTCCTTCTTCCACCATGGAATAACTCTGTCAGTCGAGTCATGTGTTATTACAAGCTATCGGCGCACACCACTTGGGTCTATATACATGGCGCAGCCTTCCACCCTCTTAGCACTTCGTTCATCATCCTCTGGAAACGAACTTCCGCTGTTCTTCATACCAAACGGGAAGTACTTTATTCTGGTACAATCCGTCTGGAGTAGCAAACGCTGAGATCTTTCTTGCACTCGGAGACAAAGGGATTTGATAATACCCTTTCAGCAGGCGACCTTGGTGACAAAACCTTGCGTTTCCCACTTGGTCGACGCAATCACTTATCCGAGGCATTGGGTGAGAATCCGATACAGTTATGGACATAACACATAAGGGGCATAACTGGTCAAACCCCTCACAGTGTTCAAGAGAGAACTGGATAGCACCTCCAAAGGATACCTGATCACCAGGCTGGACTCATACGTCAGGCTGCGAGCAGCCGCGTCCAACAGCCTGGTTGATCAGTCCAGCAACCAGGAGGCCTGGTCAATGACCAGGCCACGGGGACGCTAAGCCCCGGAAGCACCTCAAGGTAACCTCAAGGTAAGGCAAGGTATGGAATTCACTCTGCGATAGTAGGTGCAAAAACGATATGACCCGTCACTCTTCTTGACCAGCACACAGGGCGAACTCCACTCACCGTTGCTGGGCTCAGCGAGATCATTCACTAACAGATATTCCACCTCCTGTCGCATGATCCTCCTCTTCTCAGGACTCACTCGATAAGCGCTCTGCTTGATTGGTTTTCCTCCGCGCACGTCCACCTCGTGCACCACACTCTTGTGCCGTCAGGGCACATCCGTGAAGAGCGACTTGTCTCTTCGTATCAGGGTCACTAGATCTCTCTTTTTCCCTTTATCCAGATGACGCAGCCTCTCTTCCAGATGTACCAAACTTTCTGTATTTGACAGGTGCGTACCATCGGCACGGGCCCACTTTCTTTCCTCTACTGGCAACACTTGGCTCATCTCCATACACAGAGCCAATTTCCCTTCCTGCGACTGTGTTGCTCCCTTCACTCCCGCACTCTCTTGCTCCTTTGGGAAGTATGGCTTCAAACGATTGATATGGCATACCTGTGTCTTGTTGGGGCGATTCGGCTTGGTGATCTCATAACTTACAGGACCCACACGCCGAACAACCGAGTATGGACCACCAAAGCGTGATTCCGTCACTCTACCTCTCCCAGGTAGCAACATCGTCACTCTGGCTTTTGCCTCGAACTCCCTTGGGACAGCCTTCTTGTCGTACCAGATCGACGACATCTCTTGAGCTGTCTTCAGGTGATCAGCAGCCAGCTCCTTCGCCGTTTTCAATCGTTCGTGGAATTTCTGCACATACTCTTCCACTGTCACTAATGTTTTCTCCGCCGTCAACTGCTCCTTCAGCATCAATAACAGGCTCCTTACTTCGTGCCCAAACACTAGCTGGAATGGAGAGAATCCCAGAGACTCAACTATAGCATCTCGGATCGCAAACAGGGCTGGACAGACAGCCTCATCCCATTCCGCTCCCTGTTCTGCACAATACACTCTTAAGATGGTCTTCAGAGTGTAACCTCTCAATCGCTCCCTGCGATTGAGGTCTATAAGGAGACGATCGTAGTTGGGCTATTCCCCAGCTCGCAATAGCCTGCCTAAACCACCTCGACTGGAAAACACTTCCACAGTCAGACTGGATCTCCTTGGGCACACCTACCCAAGCAAAGAACCGCTGAAGGTGTCCCATGACGCATCTCGATGTCACCTTCCGCACTGGGATCGCCTCTGGAAATCTCGTCGAAGCACACATGATAGTCAATAAGTAATTATTTCCCTTTCTTGTCTTAGGTAATGGTCCCACGACGTCGATTATTAGGCGTTCAAATGCCTGGCCAAACGCAGGAACTGGAACCAAAGGTGCTTTGGGATGGCGGGGACGTTCTTCCCTGCTCTCTGGCACGGGATACACGTCTTGCAAATTCTTCTTACATCTGCGTGCATACCCGGCCAATAAAAATGTTCCCGAAGCCTGCTTAAGGTCTTGGTCACTCCCAAGTGACCCGCGGGATCCACTGAGTGTTCAAGCTTCAGTACTGCGTTTCTGTACTGCGCCGGCACCACCACCTGACGCCTCACTCTCAGCATATCATCACCCGCTTCTTCCTTAACCGGTCTCCACTGCCTCATTAGCACTCCTTTCTCCACGAAGAAGTGAGTCGGTGACTCGGGTCCGGCGAGACCTCCTTCCGCCTCCCATACCAACTCAGGAAACTCATCCTTTTGCAGCTCACCTAGACGGGCGCGGTCAATACCTAGAGGACTGGTGAGAGTAACTTGGACACTCCTATCCGACCCTTCCTCACCTGTCGCTTGTCCTCTGACCTCTTCTCGGAACAAACGATCGAGCCCCAGGTCACCCGGCATGTTCTCTTCGGCGTGACTGGATCCGCTCACATAATCTTCCCTTACGCTTCGTCCCGACGTCACCGCGCATACCGGAAATGCCACTCTCGCAATTCCCGTTTCGCCACTGCTGGTGCCCGTCCTGCTGCTCTGGCGATAGGGCTCTATACACTCCTCTCCTTTAATCAAATTCGGGAGAACACATCCCCCATAGGAGTCATTCCCTAGGATCACCTGAGCTTCCATCCTGGGCAGTAAAGCACAGACCCCTACCACGAGAGTCTGACAACCATAGTCTGAATTAAGAGTCACCTTATGAAGGGGCATTCTCACTTGTTCCCCCAACATCCTTATCAGGGCTTCCCTTGTACTGGAACTTCTGTAGTTCTCAGGGAAGAGGGATTCACTAACAAGGGTGAAGTCGGATCCAGTGTCCCTCAGCATCCTTGCTGGCACAGAATCAGCTCCTCTTATCTTCACCGTTCCCTCACACACAAAGGGGTGAATCCTCTTCTCCCTTATCACTGGCATATCACTTGAATTATCGTTGGCTTCTTCGCTTCCTATCCTCGCAAAAGCCACGTTCCCACCGTGCCTTGGGCGACCGCACTCCCTTGCAAAGTGTCCTCGTCCCCCACAGTTGTAACACCGACCACCTCTCCTGGGCGGCCCTCTACTAGTCACTCTGGTAGCACCAGCGGTAGAGGTTCCCTGGGTCCTCCTAGGACTCCCCGTCGTCAGTTCCCGGGCAGCAGCACTCGCTCCTGAGCTAGGTTCACTGCTCACAGCTTGGGGCTTCCTCCCCACGTCCCTTGAGCTCTTGAACCGGGTTACTTCATCGGGCACCCTACTCTTGGGAGAGTCCCCTCCTGTCCTCGCTCTTCCTGAACTCCTAAAGTTCCCTCCGGACCTGGGGTAAGGCGAGTGTCTGGGCAGCCCGTCCCTCCCGAAATGTAGGGCCTCCTCCAGCATGTCGGCTCGGTCCGCTGCAGCCTTCAGGTCCTTAATACCTGCTTCTCTCACCCTTACTCGCAGCTCAGGATGGAGCACTGACATAAACTTCTCCATCACTATCAGTCGTTTGATCTCATCCGCCGACTCCGCTTCCTCCGCCTTCAACCATCGTAGGAATTTCCGTTCCATATCCCTGGCGGTCTCGGCATAAGACCTTTCCGACGCTCTCGTGCACTCTCTGAACCACTTCCGGTACATCTCTGGAGTCAGCCAGAATGAGTGGAGCACTGCATTCTTAATTGCGTCGCAACTTATTTATTTATTTATTTATGCATATACAAGAAGGTACATTGGGAATGTGTGGATACATAAAATGGTAATTACAGTCTTGTAAAGCCACTAGTACGCGCAGCGTTTCGGGCAGAAACTAGCACACTCCTCTAGGTCCAGCATGTTGTAGGCTTCCCGGGCCTCACCAGTCAACCTGCCCTGGACCAGAGCAGCCCAATCATCTTCTGGCCACTCCTTCAGAGTTGCTATCTGTTCAAAGTGTTCGAAGAACGCCTCAGCTTCTTGTGGTTCGAACTTAGGTAAGTCACGTTCCCTTACCTTGAGGTCATCCCGCCGTGCAGGTAGTGAGGGCAGACCACGCTCAACGCGACGTAATTCGACTTCTTTCTTTGCCTTTATCTCCTCTCAGCTGCACGTTCCTCTCGCTGCAGCCGTGCTTCTCGCTCACGCTCCTCTCACTGCAGCTCAGCTGCACGTTCCTCTCGCTGCAGCCGTGCTTCTCGCTCATGCTCCTCTCGCTGCATTTGCGCTTCTCTCTCCTCTCGTCGCAGCTGGGCTTCCAGTTGTATCTTCATTATTTCCAGTTGCAGGCTCCTCTTACTACAGCTGGACCTTCCGTGCTCCCATGTTCACTGTGAATTCCCTCCCCACTGGTAGGCGCTTGGGGTGGCTCCAGTCAGGACGGTTCACTTTGCGACGGCTCTTCTTGGGACGGCTCTTCTTGAGATGGCCTTTCTTGAGATGGCTCCTCTCCCGTCGCCTCCTCTCGAGCTGTGAGCTGTGCCATGATCTCTATCCTTCGCTCCGCAACCTTAGTCGTCCTCAACCTGATCCCAAAGTGGTTTGCCACTTGTTGGAGCTAGGCCTTGGTACACTCTTCCAAAATTCTCTCATCCCTTGTGTCAATAAATTTCTTTACTTTGTCCTCCTCCATCTCTATATCATCGAGCATACACGACAGCACAGACAAGTTAGTAGGTACTAATTTCACCGTTTCATTCCCTTAGCTGGTTGGGTAACAGTACCACTGAATTCACTGGCCACACTGTATTAGTACCCTGGCAACACTGTCTTGAAATTTGGGCAACACTGTAGCTTGATCACCATACCATGGCAACACTGTAGCCTGATCCACGCTTCCTGGCGAAGTTTCCAGTTCTTGGCTACCGTGGTTCGAATCCTTGCAAGGTCGCCAGTTCTTGTCACAGGGGCGGGGCTCCGCTAGCACGCGGCTGCTAGGGGCTCAGAAGGCAGAATACTCAGCCCCTCCGACTCCCGAGATTCAACGGAGCCTCTTAGTTCCCATAGGAGAGGACCAGCAATGCCCACCTTCGCAGGTCTTTGCTCCCAACACTAAAGAGGGGTGCCACTGATTCACCCTGGGAGCCCTTCAGTCAAACACGGGGAAACTGCTGTTAACAGTTCCGGCCTAGACCCATGGAGGAGTGAAGGAAGACTCAGGCTTACCTTATAACAATAACTTCCCCTGAGTCTTGCCTGCCAGACTAAAAGATTGCAGGAACTCCTTTCCTGCCTGTCTTCTCTATCTTCTTAACAAGGTCGCCAGCTGGGTTATTATATCTGCACCCCAGCGATGCAGTTCAATGGGTGTATTATATATTGTCTGTTGCCAGACAATATATGTCTGGCAACAGACAAGAGTAGCAACAATATGTTGCTACTCCCATAGATCTGCTACTGAACTGTCAGCCCAGGGTAATCTCCCATGAAGGTCTGTGTGGCTTTACCTCTCTCCAGCCACTACGTTACTTGTTGCCACCATTCAGGCTCTGATACTGGTCGGATGGCTAAGGGTACACTTTTATATAAGTCTGTGCTGTTTTACCACTCTCCAGGCAATAAGAACTTCTATAGAGAACGTGGTGTTCCCTAGGTGGTACTATGATAACCTTCGTGTATGCTCATAGAGAAATGTTATAATGGAGGCACACTTAAACACAATGATAAAATGTGTGAATTTACTGACACAAATTACATGATCACACATACAATCACAAGCAATACATGAATATGAAAATAAGGATAATAAATCTGGAGATCGTCTGCAACTCTTCTTTCACGACCTCCAACCACTCCTTCAACTGGGCAGATAGACAGGAGTCACACACTCTCTCACAGAAGGGCCTCTTCACCACGTCGCACCTCTTCTTCACTGTCCTGCCGTCCACACACACTGTCCTCTCCAAACAGTCCTGGACACAAGCTGCCGTGCAGCCTATTTTACTACTAAAGTATTAATGTCATATTGCCACATACATAAGTAAATATTGTGGCCTATCCAGCCTACTCACACAAGGGGTAATGGGAGGGAAAATGATCTACCTTTACATTCCTGGCTCACGACGCCTGTCCCTCGATGGTGTGAGGTTCCCACGCTCCTTGAGTCGGTCCTTCACAATCCAGGAACGTTCCCACAGGTCCTCAGGTGACGTGAAGCCTTCGCGTCATCGCCGCTCCAATCCCTGAGATTCAGCCATCCCAATCCTGGTTCACCAATGGGCACTGAGCTAATCACTATATTCACACACTCGTCCCTTCCACAAGGCATTGTCCTTGTCCTAGGAATGGTGTCATCCCTCCAAAACCCTCAGTGGATGTGACCCAGTCACAGCTAGGCCTGCCCGCCACACCTTCCAGACCCTTCGTCCAGCGTCGCCGCCCAGCGTCGTCGCCGACTATTTTCCAAGTTTGGCACTCCTTTGCTCAATGAACTTGGTTCCTTTTTGCTTCCCAGAAGCGCAGGGTCTCCAATATCTATTGTGGGCTGCGATGGCCAGCTCTAATCCACTGAATAAGGCTTGTAGAGCCTCAAATCCTCGAGAGCTGACCAAGGCGCGTCCTCTCACCTCCACAGTCAGGTCAACTCTCACGTTGGCGCTGCCCAGGGCACTCGGTGACGTCACGGCGGGCTCTGATTGGTCGCCCGTGACCCAAGCGGGACTTCGGAGCGGGAAGCGCTGGCGGGTGGACCGGCACTGGCACCTCTGCAGAAAATTCGTGTTATTTTCGTCTCCACTCAACGCTGCATGGCCTAACTGCTGCCCAGCATGAGTAAGTGCATGGAGACTTAATATGCCATAATTCACAGTGAACTTCAACAGAAATCAACCAAAATTACCCAATTTTCGCCTGCCTATCCACGACCCTGTTGCCAAGCGCTCACCATACGCCTATCCCCACTATAATTCTCCAAGTATCTATCTCTAGGAACACTACCAAGAATCTATCGCCGAAAATATGCCCAAACATAGCAACAAGCAAGGCAGGGGTGCCTCTCGCTCTCCATCCTTAACTCCTAGAGATCTGAATGGAACACTGGCAACGCTGCAATCCTCGCCGTTGTTGGTAAACACAGCATCCGCTCCCCCTCCTCACTCACCCCCTTCAACTCAACTTAAATCTCTAGCTTTAGAATTCATCCAATCTATGGTTCCCTGTCCAAACTTTAAACCTCTCAGAAGTAACCCATGGCTACAGAAACTTCACAACCTTGTACTAAGGCAATCTGAAGCTATTTCGGCCCTCCAAGCCACAGTCACCCAACAACAACATACCATAGATCGCCTCCTTGAATCATCGACGAACAACAACCAAGAAATTCTCAACCTACAAACTGTTGCAAATGATGCAATGGATCAAATACGGAAGGTTCAGGCAGAGGAAACCCTCTCAGCTCAAAGTGACCTCCTTCAAAAGCTGGAAAAACAGATCAATCTCCTTCACATTCACCAGGCGGCTTCCGAAGATGACCTAGAGCAACAACAACTTCATGACTCCCTGATAATTAGCTCTACTGATCTACCTGAGGAACAACAAGGTGAGAATTGTTGTAACATAGCCCACACCCTAATTAATTCAAAGATCAAAGTAAGTGTTGCTATCAAATCAGCTATCAGGATAGATAAAAACAGTCCCCGTAGCAATAGGAGATTGCTCATCAAACTTGCAGATCCCTCTGTTAAGTCTGACCTTATACAATCAGCTGCTAAGCAAAAAACCAACCTCTATATAAATGAGTGTCTTACAAAGCAGCGTGGATCCCTCCTCTTCAGGCTGCGTCAATTTCGCAAACGGAACCCTGGTCTTATCAAGCAGTGTTACACTAGGAATGGAACGATCATTGCTAAGAAGGAAAGTGCAGGGAAAAGATATGAAATAAAGTGTGACCAACAACTACTGGCCTTCTTTAGTGATTGTGGTATATCGGAAAACCTGAACCCGACCAATGCCAGTACTTAAAATAACTCATTCAGTGCCTGAGCCTAACCTAACTTAATCTAACTTTGTCCAAGGTGCTGTCTCTGCATTACCATTTACCAAATGTTCTCTCATTCATATGATCTTCTAAATAATCCGTCAAGTCTCCATGCACTTATCCAAGCATCTACCTCATTATCATTGTAAAATTTTGCTCTTAAATCTAATCTTACCCTATTTTTAAAATTTAAATTTAATTGTATTGATTTATGTCCTCTATTGTAAAGTAATTATTGATCTCACTTTGTTCTCTTAATTAAGTTCATACTAATTCTATATTAATAACTAAGCTAATTAAAACTTATTATCTTTAAGATTATTTACTTTACATTTATCATTTGACAATTTTTTTTTTTTATATAATCATCTTGACTGTCTCTACCGATTTTTTGTTCTCTCCACCAAACTTGTGTTTCCTCCATGGCTATCTAGTGTCCTTCTCCTACTTCTATTTGTTTATTTTCTTTTGTTTATTTGCATTTATTGTTGTGTTTTGCTATAATTATTCTTTAATTTTAGTAGACTTAGTACTTTGTAAGCTTTTATTGTATTGTTATATTATTGTATTGTTGTGTTTTGCTATAATTAACTTTTCTATTGAAAAGTAATTATTGATCACATTTTGTTCTCTTAAATAAGTTCATACTATTTCTGGTTAATAACCAGCCTTTTTATGCAGACAAGTATAGACCCAGAACTAAACCTCTTATCCACTATCTATGACAATCATCACTTTAATGATCTGAACTGCAGATATTTTACAGCAAATGATGTAAACAATGTATTATCACATAATCACAATATCTCTGTAATCAACTTAAATGTTAGATCCCTAGGTAAACACTTCGATGATGTTAGTGCCTTAATTGAAACTATTGACAACAAATTCACTTTTATTGTACTTACTGAAACATGGTTGAAAGAGGATACTACTCAACTCTTTAACATGCCTAACTACTTGGCAATTCACAACTGTCGTCAAACTCAGAGAGGTGGTGGTACTGCTCTTTACTACCATCATGAACTAACATGCTTAAAAGTAATTAGAACTAGAGACTGCTGTGGGGAGTATATCTTCGCCAGTTTCAGAGTAAAGGGTACCGAGTCTATCCTGTCTGTGGGAGCAGTCTATAGGATTCCTAACACTGATGTGCCCGAATTCAATTCAAACCTTAGAAATCTAATACTCGATAACAGACTTAACAAAAACCATCTAATTATCGCAGGGG
Source organism: Procambarus virginalis (assembly GCA_020271785.1). NCBI lineage: Eukaryota > Metazoa > Arthropoda > Malacostraca > Decapoda > Cambaridae > Procambarus > Procambarus virginalis. The sequence continues at coordinate 11,613 of WNGS01144636.1, forward strand.
ACTTTAATATTGACCTCTGCGAGCCTGAGCACCCTACTACTGTTAGCTTCCTCAACTGTATGAATTCCTGCTTCCTCATACCCTTAATCACTAGACCTACCAGAATCACTGATAGTACAGCCACGACTCTAGATCACATCTGGACCAACATAACCTCTCCGCTTACTTCAGGTATAATCACCGACAGTACTACAGACCATTACCCCACATTTCTCTTAACTACCATTAACAAACCACCTCTAGAGTCAAGGGAGATAAGTTTTAGGCTGCACAATGAATCTGCTATAGGCAATTTTATAACTGCTGCTGATAATGTCAACTGGGAATCAGAGTTAGGTAACATATGGGACATCAACCTAGCAGTACAATCTTTTCTTCAAAAACTCTAAGCCTTTATAACACCCACTGTCCTATGCTTACAAAACAAGTCACTACCAAAAGGCTTAACAATCCCTGGCTTACAAAGGGAATACTTAAATCCATTAATAAAAAACATGACCTTGAGAAGAAGTATAGGCTAGGAACCGTCTCTAAAGAATTCTCAAAGAATTACTCTTTACTGCTATCTAAGATAATTAGACGAGCCAAAACTAAATACTACGAAGATAAATTTACCCAAATAAAGAGCAACATTAAAAAAACTTGGAGCACAATTTCACAAATCTTGGGATCAAAGAAGATTTTAAATAACAAACCAACACTCCTGTCAAATAACGATGGTCAGCTTTCAGCATCTGATTCTGCTATTGAGTTCAATAGGTTCTTCTCTTCCATTGGGTCATCCCTTGCAAATGATATTCCTTCTTCCAGTACTGAGGTTAAGGACTACCTTACAGGTAACTATCCACAGTCTCTGTACCTAAAGCCTACTAATTCCACTGATGTCAATGAGATAATCCTTTCCCTTAAAACCAAGTCTAGTGCCCTTGAGGAGATTCCGACATTAATTTACAAAAAAGCCTCCAGATCCTTAGCCCCTGCAATTGCTTTGCTCTTCAACAAGTCACTTGAACTCCAAACCTTTCCAGATATTCTAAAAAAGCGAGAGTAACCCCTGTCCACAAATGTGGTGATCCCACAGATGTTAACAACTACAGACCTATTTCAATCCTGCCTAACTTATCAAAAATTTTTGAAAAACTAATCTACAAGCAGCTCTACTCTTATCTAGCCAAGCACAATATACTTAGCTCTTGCCAATATGGCTTCAGACCTAAAAAAAGCACTAACGATGCACTGATTAGTATGATTAACTTAATTCATGCAGCTCTTGATAAAAATGAGTTCCCTGTTGGGTTATTTGTGGACCTGCGTAAGGCTTTTGACACTGTGAACCACCAAAACCTTCTTCTTAAATTACATCATTATGGAGTCAGAGGACTCTCCCTGCAATGCACCCTCAAATCTTACCTTACTGATAGACTCCAGTATGTTTCTGTGAACAATCAATTTCTCCTACCCTACCCATCATCACTTGGTGTTCCTCAGGGCAGTATACTTGGCCCTCTCCTCTTTCTCATCTACATTAATGACCTTCCAAATGCCTCCCAACACCTTAGACCAATTCTATTGCTGACGACACAACCTTCATTTACTCCAGTCCTGACCCCCCCCTTGCTCTAAATGCCACAGTAAATACCGAGCTTAATAAAGTCCATCTTTGGCTAACTGCCAACAACTCACCCTTACATTGACAAA
>WNGS01144656.1:0-16078 GCA_020271785.1 Procambarus virginalis
ATCCACTTGTAAACCTCTATCATGTCACCCCTAACTCTTCGCCTTTCCAGTGAATGCAAATTAAGCTTTGTTAATCTTTCTTCATATGAAAGATTTCTAATTTGGGAATTAACTTAGTCATCCTACGCTGGACACGTTCAAGTGAATTAAGAATAAGACATAAGAACAAAGGCAACTGCAGAAGGCCTATTGGCCCATACGAGGCAGCTCCTATTTATAACCACCCAATCCCACTCATATACATGTCAACCCATGCTTGAAACAATCGAGGACCCCACCTCCACAATGTTCGCGGCAATTGGTTCCACAAATCAACAACCCTGTTACTGAACCAGTTTTACCCAAGTCTTTCCTAATCTAAACTTATCCAATTTATACCCATTGTTTCGCGTTCTGTCCTGTGTTGATACCTTCAACACCCTATCAATATCCCCTCTGTTATGTCCATTCATCCACTCTATCATGTCACCCCTAACTCTTCGCCTTTCCAGTGAATGCAAATTAAGCTTTGTTAATCTTTCTTCATATGAAAGATTTCTAATTTGGGGAATTAACTTAGTCATCCTACGCTGGACACGTTCAAGTGAATTTATATCCATTCTATAATATGGCGACCAAAACTGAACTGCATAATCTAAATGGGGCCTAACCAGAGCAAGATATAGCTTGAGAACCACACCAGGTGTCTTGTTACTTACGCTGCGATTAATAAATCCGAGTGTCCTATTTGCCTTATTACGACTCCATTTATACTAACTCTCTGTTTCCTTTGGTATAGCCATGCCCTAATACAGCTTAATATAGCACCCCCAATACCATGAGCCTCTATCTTTTTAATCAGTCTTTCATGTGGCACTGTATCGAAAGCTTTGCTAAAGTCAAGGTACACAACATCACAATCCTTACAACTATCAACTGCCTCAACTATGCTAGAATAAAAAGATAACAAATTTGTTAAACATGAACGGTCATTTATAAAACCATGTTGCGACTCAATTATTAATTTATGTTTTTCAAGATGAAGACTAATTTTATTTGCTATTATAGATTCGAGTAACTTTCCCACAATAGACGTTAGGCTAATTGGTCGATAGTTAGACGCAAGTGATCTATCTCCTTTCTTAAAAACTGGTATCACATTAGCAACTTTCCAAAACTCTGGCACTCTGCCTGACTCTATTGATTTATTAAATATGATTGACAGTGGGTCACAAAGCTCCTCTTTGCATTCTTTCAGCACTCTGGCAAACACTTCATCCGGCCCTGGGGATTTGTTTGGTTTGAGTTTTACTATTTGTTTAAGAACATCCTCCCTGGTAACTGCTAAACTCGTCAACCTGTCCTCGTCCCCACCCACATAGATTTGTTGGGCTGAAGGCATATTGTTAAGTTCCTCTTTAGTAAATACAGATACAAAATATTTGTTAAAAATACTACTCATCTCTTCATCACTATCTGTTATTTGACCTGTCTCAGTTTTTAATGGACCTATCCTTTCCCTAGTCTTAGTTCGATATAACTGAAAAAACCCTTTAGGATTTGTCTTTGCTTGCCCTGCTATACGAACTTCATAGTTTCTTTTTGCTTTCCTTATCTCTTTTTTTACATTTCTAACCAGTTGTACGAATTCCTGTTCTAAAGTGACCTCCCCATTTTTAATCCTTTGTACCAAGCTCTCTTTTTACCTATAAGGTTCTTCAAATTCTTTGTTATCCACTTTGGGTCATTAGTAATCGATCTATTCAATTTGTGTGGTATACTACTTCCTGTGCTTTGTTTAGAATATTCTTAAATAAGTTATATATTGAATCCACATCGAAATCCCCATTTACATCACCTATCGCTGGGTTCATGTCTCGCTCCAAGACCGGCCCACACCCCATACCCAAGACTTTCCAATCAATTTGACCCAAAAAAAATCTTAGGCTATTAAAATCAGCTTTTCGAAAATCTGGCACTTTAACAGAATTTTATTCTACAGGTCTATTCCATTCTATGCTAAATCTGATTTCTTTGTGATCACTGTTCCCTAGCTCACTCCCTATTTCGATGTCATTAATTTGTGTTTCCCTGTTAGTTAACACTAAATCTAAAATATTATTTTCCCGTGTTGGTTCCTTAATGTGTTGCGTAAGAAAGCAATCGTCAATTAATTCTAGAAAATCTTCTGCTTCACTATTCCCTGTTTTGTTCAACCAGTTTATTCCACTAAAATTAAGTCACCCATGACATAATACTGTTAGTATCTAGATGCCCTGATATTTTCATCCCATAGATGCTTTGCTTCCTTCTGTCTAATTTTGGTGCCTATNACAACTCTTGTATGTATCTAAAAAAAAAAAAAAAAAAAAAAAAAAAAAAAAAAAAAAAAAAAAAAAAAAAAAAAAAAAAAAAAAAGAGTACAACCATTGTGATGGGATCCCTGGATTTGAAAGTTCTCGTAATCCATCCGATCATTTTTCTGGCTGATGCGATATTTGCTTGGTTATGCTCCCTAAACGTTAGATCGTCGGACATCATTATTCCCAAATCCTTGACATGCTGTTTTTCTACTATGGGAAGATTTGATTGTGTTTTGTACCCTGTATTATGTTTCAGATCCTCATTTTTGCCGTACCTGAGTACCTGAAATTTATCACTGTTAAACATCATATTATTTTCTGCTGCCCAATCGAAAACTTTGTTGACATCTGTTTGTAGTTTTTCAATGTCTTCAGCAGAGGTAATTTTCATGCTGATTTTTGTGTCATCTGCGAAGGATGACACGAAGCTGTGACGTGTATTTTTGTCTATATCAGATATGAGAATAAGGAACAGTAGCGGTGCAAGGACTGTACCTTGAGGTACAGAGCTTTTAACATCGCTTGGACTCGATTTTATCTGATTGACTGTTACTCTTTGTGTTCTGTTCGACAGGAAATTGAGTATCCAGCGTCCTACTTTTCCAGTTATTCCCATTGACCTCATTTTGTGAGCTATCACCCCATGGTCACATTTGTCGAAAGCCTTTGCAAAGTCTGTGTATACAACATCTGCATTTTGCTTTTCTTCTAGGGCTTCTGTGATTTTGTCATAGTGGTTGAGTAACTGTGACAGACAGGATCTTCCCGCTCTAAATCCATGTTGTCCTGGATTGTGCAATTCATTGTTTTCCATAAAACTAGAAATTTGATTCCTAATCACTCTTTCAAACACTTTTATTATGTGTGATGTTAGTGCAACTGGCCTATAATTTTTTGCCAAGGCTTTACTCCCCCCCTTGTGCAACGGAGCTATATCTGCAGATTTAAGTGCTGCTGGTATCTCCCCTGTATCCAGGCTCTTTCTCCATATTACGCTGAGTGCTCTCGCTACTGGTACTTTACATTTCTTTATGAATATTGAATTCCATGAGTCAGGCCCAGGGGCTGAGTGCATGGGCATATTGTCAATTTCTCTTTCAAAGTCTTCCGAGTTTGTGGTAATATCCGTTATATTATCTGCAGCTTGAATGTCATTCATAAAGAAGCTGTCTGGGTCATCAACTTTCATGTTGTTAATTGGTGTGCTAAACATAGCCTCATACTGGCTTCTTAGAATTTCACTAATCTCTTTGTTGTCCTCTGTGTACGTACCTTCATTTGTAATTAACGGTCCAATACTGGTCGAGGTTTTGGATTTTGATTTAGCGTATGTGAAAAAATATTTCGGATTTTTCCTTATCTCTTGTATAGCTCTCTGTTCCAATTCCATTTCCTCAGACTCATATGATCGCTTCAACGTTTGTTCGATTTCTTCGATCTCCCTGCTTAGGCTTATTTTCCTTGCTTGTGATAGTTGTGTCTGCCGAAGCATTTCCGTTATTTTTTTCCTTCTCCTGTACAGTCGTCTGCGTTCTCTTTCTAGAGTGTTCCTCTTTCTGCCCCTCCTCACCGGCACGTGCTTCAAGCAGACCTTGTAAGCTTCAGCTGTCAGTTGAGCTATTCCCTGTGTGGGTGTTTTGTCGCTTAAGACCGTCTCCCATTGAATGGTTGAAAGGTCTACATTTATTTTTTCCCAGTCAATCCTCTTATTGTTGAAATTGAATTGATTGAATATTCCTTCTCGCTTGTTGGGTCTCTTAGATCTACTACCGTTATTTATGCTAGTTCGCACTTCAATGAGCTTATGGTCTGAGTATGAAGTATCTGAGATTGTTATGTCTCTGATTAGTTCATCATTGTTTGTGAATAACAAGTCTAGTGTGTTTTCGTTCCTAGTTGGTTCTGTAATCTGTTGATTGAGCGAGAATTAGTCACAGAATCTCAAAAGTTCTCTGACCTGTGGCTGGTTATTTCCTGGGTCATTCCCTGCTATGATATTTGTGTTTGCCATTCTCCATCTTAGACTCGGTAAACTGAAATCTCCAAGGAAGATAATATCTGGAGCTGGGTTTGCTAGGTCATCAAGTATGTTCTCTATTTTGTGCATCTGCTCTGTGAATTCCTCAACCGTTGTATCTGGCGGTTTATATATTAAAATAATAATTAGGTTTAGTTTCTCTACCTAACAGCCTAAGCTATTTGAACCACTTCCCCGCCGGCACCTGGATGGTTATCTTGGGCATAGCATTTTATCAAATCACCTCATTCTTTGAGGCACACTTGAGGAACACAAATGCGAACAAGCCTGAATGGTCCCCAGGACTATATGCGAATGAAAACTAACACCCCAGAAGTGACTCGAACCCATACTCCCAGGAGCAAAGCCACTGGTAACTACAGGACGCCTTAATCCACTTGACCATCACGACCGGACATAAGGAAGTGATAGCCTAAGCAATTTGAACCACTTCCCCGCCGGCACCTGGATGGTTATCTTGGGCTTAGCATTTACAAAACAATTACTGCAATCAATGCAAAGAAAGGTAGTGTGCATTTCACTAAACTCCAAGGCGACTATGGCTTAGGATATACTTATGACAATGTTAAGACACACACAAACGAGGTAACCCACTACACCCAATAATCAGCCAAATACCAACTCCTACCTATCACCTGGCAAAAAGACTTAACGAACTCCTAACTCCATGCACTCCATGCAACTATAGTCTTAGAATTAATAAAATTAGAATTAATTAAAATAAAACTAAATAATAAAACTAGAATTAATAAAATAAAATAATAATAATAATAAATAATAATAATAATATATAATAATATATATATATATAATATATATAATAATATAATATAATATAATAATATATAATAATAATAATAATAATAATAATAATAATAATAATAATAATAATAGTAATAATAATAAAGAATAAAACTAGAATTAATAAAAACTACTTAGCCCGATGGAATCATTGCTTCCCTGGACGTCGAATCCCTATTTACAAACCTCCCAGTCGACACTACCATAGGAATGATACTGGACAGAGTATACAGAGACGAGAGCACCCCCAAATTAGACATACCCGAGCCACACTTGAAGAGTCTTCTCGAAGCATGTACAAAGGAAGCCCCTTTCATCAGTACAGAAGGAGACAAGAATCTACAAATAGACGGAGTAGCAATGGGCTCTCCCTAAGGAGTTTTATTTGCTGATTTTTATATGGGAACCATCGAAAACAGAGTCTTCACTAGCAGACAAAAACCAACCAGGTGTACGATCTCTTTCCAAATATGAGGAAACTGTGAAACCAACTGTACCTTTCTCCAAAATGGTACAGCCAACTCCTTAGCAAATATGATGAAACATATGTCATATTTCCACAAATAATTATAACAATAACAATAATAATAACAATAATAATAATAATAATAATAATTTATTTATATGATATACAATGGGTCAGATGTCATAGAGGCGATGACATAATTGGTACGTGTTTGTGCATTTTTAAAACTACTTTTCGGCCATAACTTAAAATGTGAATTGATTTTAATTTTTAATTTGTGTGCGGTAATTCCTAATATGTTGACATTATAACACATTAGCTTGTACGTACTATTTGAGCCATAATGTACTTGTAAATAGCCAGCCGGTGAATATATATAAAATGTTATAGCATATGCCCAGGAATGTAGTATACCATATAAATTGAATAGATCGAATACTAATGATCCAAAGTGGATAACAAAGGATATGAAGAACCTTATAGGTAAAAAGAGAGCGTGGTACAAAAGGATTAAGAATGGGGAAGTCAGTTTAGAACAGGAATTCTAAACGGAGAAATCGTATTATTTAAAGCACGGATGTCCTCCGTAGGCTTTGCTTCTATGTAATAAAAACCTTCTTTAAGCAACCAGGGTGCTTGAAGAATGCAAAGAAGAGCTTTCCGAGCCACTGTCTACCATTTTTAATAAATCAATAGAGTTAGGCAGAGTGCCAGAGTTATGGAAAGTTGCTAATGTGATACCAATTTTTAAGAAAGGAGATAGATCACTTACGTCAATCTATCGACCAATTAGCCTAACGTCTATTGTGGGAAAGTTACTTGAATCGATAATGGCAAATAAAATTCGTCTTCATCTTTAAAAACACAAATTAATAAATGAGTCCCAACATCGTTTTACAAATGGCCGTTCATGTTTAACAAATTTGCTATCTTTTTATTCCAGCATAGTTGAGGCAGTTGATAGTGGTAAGGACTGTGATGTCGTGTACCTTGACTTTAGCAAAGCTTTTGATACGGTGCCACATGAAAGACTGATTAAAAAAATAGAGGCTTATGGTATTGGAGGTGCTATATTAAGTTGGATTAGGGCATGGCTATTCCAAAGGAAACAGAGAGTTAGTATAAATGGGGTTAAGTCAGAGTGGGAAAATGCTGTAAGTGGAGTGCCTCAGGGCTCTGTCCTGGGACCTCTGTTGTTTATAATATATATCAATGATTTAAATTCAGGTTTGAGTAGCATCATTTGCAAATTTGCCGATGATACAAAAATCGGCAGGGAAATTAATACGGAAGGAGACTCGCTATCACTTCAAGTTGATCTAAATACGGTTTTGAAATGGTCAAAGGATTGGCAGATGCAGTTTAATGCAGATAAATGTAAAGATTTGAGGCTAGGTAATGATGATAGAGTTACATGATACGAGCTAGATGGTGTTGAGATTACGAAGTCGAATTGCAAAAGGGATCTGGGAGTTATGATAAGTGGGAATTTAAAACAAAAGGATCAATGCATGAATAATTCGTAATAAGGCAAATAGGACAATGGGATTTATTAATCGAAGCGTTAGTAACAAGTCACTTGGTGTGGTTCTTCAGCTATATCTTGCTCTGGTTAGGTTCCATTTAGATTATGCAGTTCAGTTTTGGTCGCCGTACTGAGTGCCGTATTGAATGCGTATAGAATGGATATAAATTCACTTGAACGTGTCCAGCGTAGGATGACTAAGTTAATTCTCCAAATTAGAAATCTTTCATATGAAGAAAGATTAACAAAGCTTAATTTGCATTCACTGGAAAGGCGAAGAGTTAGGGGTGACATGATAGAGGTTTACAAGTGGATGAATGGACATAATAAAGGAGATATTAATAGGGTATTAAAAGTATCAACACATAAGAACATAAGAACATAAGAACAAAGGCAACTGCAGAAGGCCTATTGGCCCATACGAGGCAGCTCCTATTTATAACCACCCAATCCCACTCATATACATGTCCAACCCATGCCCGAAACAATCGAGGGACCCCACCTCCACAATGTCACGCGGCAACCGGTTCCACAAATCAACAACCCTGTCACCGAACCAGCACTCACCCAAGTCTTTCCCAAATCTAAACTCTTCCAACCTACACCCACCGTTTCGCGCTCCGTCCTGTGTTGACACTTTCAACACCCTACCAACATCCCCCCTGTTATGTCCATTCATCCACTTGTAAACCTCTATCATGTCACCCCTAACTCTTCGCCTTTCCAGTGAATGCAATTTAAGCTTTGTTAATCTTTCTTCACATGAAAGATTTCTAATTTGGGGAATTAACTTAGTCATCCTACGCTGGACACGTTCAAGTGAATTTATATCCATTCTATAATATGGCGACCAAAACTGAACTGCATAATCTAAACACAAGACAGAACATGAAACAATGGGTATAAATTGGATAAGTTTAGATTTAGGAAAGACTTGGGTACATTCTGGTTCGGTAACAGGGTTGTTGATTTATGGAACCAATTACCACGTAACGTGGTGGAGGTGGGGTCCCCCTGGATTGTTTCAAGCACGGGTTGGACAAGTATATGAGTGGGATTGGGTGGTTATAGATAGGAGCTGCCTCGTATGGGCCAATGGGCCTTCTGCAGTTACCTTTGTTCTTATGTTCATATAAACTACATATATGAGTTAGGCTTACCCTAATTCCATTGCTTTAACTCTCAAGTTGTTGTGTCCAGTCTTGGTTGCTTCTATTTCAATCTCTTCGTGGCGAGGGTTTGTCTTGTTATCTCTCCATAGCAAGTGAAATTATGTGCGTGCTCTCAGCCACAGCTCAGGATGGAAGCAAATCGATGAAGAACTCTGCAGGGTAAGGCAAGTCTTAGTCAACAACGGCTTCTCCAATGGTTTCGTTGAAGACATCATAAGAAGGAAGGTGAACCGCCATGCAACCTCTGAAGAGACAACTAACACAACACCCATACCTCCTATTAGACTATTTTACAGGAACTTCTTTTCCACAGCTCATAAAACGGAGGAAAGGGTCCTGAAAGATATTGTAAATAGAAACGTTATCCCTACAGACAGAAATCAGAAGATACAACTGACGATTTACTATAAAACCAAAAAAAACAGCCAACCTACTCATGAGAAACTCTCCAGACACAAAGCAGAACGCTTTAAAAGAGACCAACGTCGTCTATGCCTTCAAATGCCCACTTGGGGACTGTAAGTCTCAAAGAACTCAGTATATAGGCAAGACAACAACATCTCTTTCCAGGCGATTAACGATGCATAAGCAACAGGGCTCTATCACGGAACATATAATCTCTTCCCACAACCAGACCATAACCATAACCGTCTTAACAAAGAACACGGAAATCATCGATAGATACAGCGATAGCAAGCGGCTTGATATCTGTGAGGCACTACACATTAAGAAGTCAACACCAGCAATGAACAGCCAATTAATGCACAATTATATTCTACCCACTTCAAGACTCCGCTCCAATATAGAAGCATCAAGAAATATGGGCCAATAGGCCCTCTTCATTTACTTCTATTCTTCCCTTCAGCTTATACCCCGTTATTTCGTGTTCAGGCTTGTGTTGAAAGTTTGTTTTCACCTCATCCCATACTGCCATTAAGTGACTCGAACCCATACTGCCATTAAGGCGTCCTTGTACATACCAGTTGCGTTGCTCCTGGCAGTATGGGTTCGAGTTACTTCTGGGGTGTGAGTTTTCAGTTGCATATAATCCTGGGGACCATTCAGGCTTGTTCGCATTTGTGTTCCTCACGTGTTGCCCCCAAAAATGAGGTGATTTGATAAAATGCTATGCCCAAGATTACCATTCGAGTGCCGGCGGGTAAGTGGTTCAAATAGCTTCGGCTATCACTTCCTTTTGTCCAGTCGTGATGGTCAAGCAGATTAAGGCATCCCTGTATAAACCAGTTGCGTTGCTTCTGGCAGTATCGGTTCGAGTCACTTCTGGGGTGTGAGTTTTCTGTTGCATATAGTCCTGGGGACCATTCAGGCTTGTTCGCATTTGTGTTCCTCACGTGTTGCTCCAAAAAATGAGGTGATTTGATAAAATGCTATGCCCAAGATTACCATCCGAGTGCTGGCGGGGAAGTAGTTCAAATAGCTTTGGGTATCACTTCCTTATGTCCGGTCGTGATGGTCAAGCGGATTAAGGCGTCCCTGTACATACCAGTTGCGTTGCTCCTGGCAGTATGGGTTCGAGTCACTTCTGGGGTGTGAGTTTTCAGTAAGCATATATATATATATATATATATATATATATATATATATATATATATATATATATATATATATATATATATATATATATATATATGGATTAATTCATCAATATCAATAGTAATACGATAAATATTGGGCACACAGCCTAACACCAATAACTGGTACACTTTAAATATATATATATGTTCTCTGGCATAAGTCATAATATTAATGCCACATGAAAGAATTCATCAACGACACAGCAGTCTCTTCAATACTACAGGTGCATCCACACACCCTAAATATATATACCGTGAGAGCTTTCTACAGCCTCACTTCTCACAACTGTGTCCTACCGTGACATAGACATTGGTGAGCGTGGCTCACGACATATAAAATACTCTGGCTAAATATAGCTGACTAAAGGGGAATTGTGTGGGGAAAATTCCAAGCAGCTATTCTCTTTTTGTTAAATTGATTTCAATAACATAAAGTTTTATCTTATTTATCTTCTTAGTAAGTAAGAAATTAATTGAGTGGACTGTATGTACTTGTTAAAACTGCCTGAAATTAACTCACATAGTTGGGGGGACAATTTGTAGCTTAAACCACTTTAAGATGGCTCCTTCTTAAACTACAATTTGTTTAGCTATGTATAATTTTATATCATACCACATATGGTGGTCTAATCTACTATTATTTCAATAATTATTACTAATTATGAGTACTACTTCTACAATAACTAAAGTGGGCTTAGCTGATCCTGTTGTAGGGCCTGCAAAGGCTGTGTAATTGTAGTATCAAAATGGGTGTGGCCCTGTGCCTCTGAGTGCCACGTAATGGTGGCTGTGGAGGCTACAAGCGTTGCAAACAGCTATAGGTAACTTATGAATAAGGTCCAGCTGTCTGCACACCTTCTTGCTGCTCCTAATCACAATTTACCTGTATGGAATGCAAGGAATTAATCAAAGTTCCCTAAACATATCAATTACAGGTATAACATGGAATATGTGTTGTTAAATGGAGTACACGTACTTTTGTGGGGTGTTATCCATACAACTTAACCATCTACCTATTGTGACTAAAAAGTGCACTTATTAATCTACAAATACTTGGTAAGACGGATACGTTCGTTGTTGTGGCTGTTGAGAGGCTGTGTTGCTAGTTGTTGACCCGTAAATTGGTGTCTAAGTGTTTCAGCTTCGGGAGTACTCTCCAGCGTGTTTGTTGATATTGTTGTAAGTGAGGAGAGTGACGCTCAGGGCGCCCACGTCCTTATGTTGTGGTTTTACTTCTGAACTTAAATTTACATTAACAAGGGAGTCAAGCTATATTTTGGTGTTAGTAATTATATTCAGTCTTATTGAATGCATTTTTATTCAATTTAGACATTAAACTGCTATAGAAACAGTGTTTAATAATGTAAATATACGGTATCGTCGATGACGTCACGGAGTTATCCATTCTCTAATTTTAAAGCGATACTATGTTATTATGTATTCACTTAGTTGTATTCACTTAGTTGTATTTTTACGGGGGTTGAGCTTTGCTCTTTCGGCCCGCCTCTCAACTGTCAATCAACTGTTTACTAACTATACTAACTACTTTTTTTTTTTCACACCACACACACACACACACCCCAGGAAGCAGCCCGTGACAGCTGACTAACTCCCAGGTACCTATTTACTGCTAGGTAACAGGGGCATTCAGGGTGAAAGAAACTTTGCCCATTTGTTTCTGCCGTGTGTGTGTGTCGGCTTTCCGACAAATTGGGAGGGAAACTGAATCACCTACTTCCACCTCACTGGCGTGGACTCGCCTTCCGGTGAGAGTTGAATTGCAGCTCCTGGTCCTGGCTCTCGGCTCATTGTAGGGAACGCCCCCACACACACACTGATGCTCTCTCCAGGAACCCAATCATCATCCCAAAATAACACGTCGTCTCCGTGCTCTGTCCTCTGCAGGCCCGTGCTCCTCCACGACTTCTTTAAGGATGGAGTCGGTCTCCTGGCCGTCGACTTCTCTCAACTACGTCTGCAGACCTACTCTCAGCTGCAGTCGTCCTGATTCCCAAATAGTTTTCTTCTTCCACTGCATCCTGGTGGATTGGCCCAGCCTTTACTACGTCACAAACGGGTGAACTGTCTCAGACGTCGCCTACGTCACTTCACAGACTTCACTTCTTCTTGCACAGTACCTGTCCCTGGAGCACTTGTTGCTCAATATTCCGTCAATTCCCTCTTCGGTCCACACATGGAATGAAGGAAGACCTCACAGTACTTGCAGACTTTGGGTGACTCGTAAAATCCATGGGAGAGGGATACAACTGTCAAACTGACAGGACCAATTTTCGTCCGACCTCCTTGACGTGCGTGTTCGACTAGTGGTGCCACAAAGTCGCGATCTCCGGACCCGCTTGCTCTCGTGACGTCATACTGGCCAGGGGCGTTTTTCATTGGCTCCCTGTGCCACGTCACTGTCAGTGACCAATCTGGTGCCACTGATGTCATACAGTTTTGGCTGGAGAACGGAGGGACCAGCGCCATATTGGCGTCCTATAGGGCCTAAACAACAGGCCAAAACTTCCTTATTTTACGAATTTCTCACCAACGCGAGAACACTACAAGCTCCCACATACATCGAATTGTAGCCCGTAACGTAGAGAACGCTCGGGTAAAGTGGTAATGACTCTTACAGTTGGCGTGGGAGAAATATAAGGGGGGGGGGGGGAACACCGTCACAATATATATATATATATATATATATATATATATATATATATATATATATATATATATATATATATATATATATATATATATGTGACGGTGTTCCCCCCCCTTATATTTCTCCCACGCCAGCTGTAAGAGTCATAACCACTTTACCCGAGCGTTCTCTACGTTGCGGGGTACAATTTGATGTATGTGGGAGCTTGTAGTATATATATATATATATATATATATATATATATATATATATATATATATATATATATATATGTCGTACCTAGTAGCCAGAACGCACTTCTCAGCCTACTATGCAAGGCCCGATTTGCCTAATAAGCCAAGTTTTCATGAAATAATTATTTTTCGACTACCTAACCTACCTAACCTAACCTAACCTAACTTTTTCGGCTACCTAACCTAACCTAACCTATAAAGATAGGTTAGGTTAGGTTAGGTAGGGTTGGTTAGGTTCGGTCATATATCTACGTTAATTTTAACTCCAATAAAAATAAATTGACCTCATACATAATGAAATGGGTAGCTTTATCATTTCATAAGAATAAAATTAGTGAAAATATATTAATTCATGAAAACTTTGCTTATTAGGCAAATCGGGCCTTGCATAGTAGGCTGAGAAGTGCGTTCTGGCTACTAGGTACGACATATATATATATATATATATATATATATATATATATATATATATATATATATATATATATATATATATATATATATATATATATATATATATATATATGTCGTACCTTGTAGCCAAAACACACTTCTTAGCTTATTATGCAAGGCCCGATTTGCCTAATAAGCCAAGTTTTCATGAATCAATTGTTTTTCGACTACCTAACCTAACCTAACCTAACTTTTTCGGCTACCTAACCTAACCTAACCTGTAAAGCAACAGGGCTCCATTAAGAAACATATAATCTCTTCCCACATCACCAGAGAAGTCTTAACAAAAAACACAGAAATCATCTATAGATACAGTGATAGTAGGCGGCTTGATATCTGCGAGGCACTACACTTTAAGAAGTCGACACCAGCAATCAACAGCCAATTAATACACAACTATATTCTACCCACTTCAAGACTCCGTACCAATATAGAAGCATCAAGAAATATGGGCCAATAGGCCCTTTGCAGTTACTTCCATTTTTCCCTTTAACTTACAAAACATTATACCCATTGTTTCGTGTTCTGGCTTGTGTTGGAAGTTTCTTTTCACCTCATCCAAACTGTTGTAACATATCACCTCACCCAAATGCAGGTATAAAATCAAAGCTGTTTAAACTCTGTTTAGTGTTTGCAAGTTACAGAACAGAGTTAAACAGCTTCGATTTTATACCTGCATTTGGGTGAGGTGATATGTTATAATAGTTTTGGATGAGGTGAAAACAAACTTTCAACACAAGACAGAACACGAAATAACGGGTGTAAGCTAAATGGAAGAATGGAAGTAACTGCAGAGGGCATATTGGCCCATATTTCTTGATGCTTCTATATTGGAGCGGAGTCTTGAAGTGGGTAGAATATAATTGTGCATTAATTGGCTGTTCATTGCTGGTGTTGACTTCTTAATGTGTAGTGCCTCGCAGATATCAAGCCGCCTGCTATTGCTGTATCTATCGATGATTTCTGTGTTTTTGTTAAGACTTCTCTGGCGATGGTCTGGTTGTGGGAAGAGATTATATGTTCCTTGATAGAGCCCTGTTGCTTATGCATCGTTAATTGCCTGGAAAGAGATGTTGTTGTCTTGCCTATATACTGAGTTCTTTGAGGCTTACGGTCCCCAAGTGGGCATTTGAAGGCATAGACGACATTGGTCTCTTTCAAAGCGTTCTGCTTTGTGTCTGGAGAGTTTCTCATGAGTAGGTTGGCAGTTTTCTTGGTTTTATAATAAATCGTCAATTGTATCTTCTTATTTTGTCTGTAGGGATAACATTTCTATTAACAATATCTTTCAGGACCCTTTCCTCCGTTTTATGAGCTGTGGAAAAGAAGTTCCTGTAAAATAGTCTAATAGAGGGTACAGGTGTTGTGATAGTTGTCTCTTCAGAGGTTGCATGGTGTTTCATCTTCCTTCTATGATGTCTTCAACGAAACCATTGGAGAAGCCATTGTTGACTAGGACCTGCCTTATCCTACAGAGTTCTTCATCGATTTGCTTCCATCGTGAGCTGTGGCTGAGAGCGCAGTCGGCATAAGCGTTAACAACACTCCTCTTGTAAATGTCTGGGCAGTCTCTGTTGGCATTGAGGCACATTCCTATGTTTGTTTCCTTAGTGTAGACTGCAGTGTGGAAACCTCAGCTCCTTTCCATAACTGTTACATCTAGAAAGGGTAGTTTCCCATCCTTCTCCATCTCGTAAGTGAAACGCAACACGGAATTCTGCTCAAATGCCTCCTTCAGCTCCTGCAGATGTCTGACATCAGTTACCTGTGTAAAAATGTCGTCAACATACCTGCAGTATATGGCCGGTTTCAAGTTCATATCGACTAAGACCTTTTGTTCGATGGTACCCATGTAGAAGTTCGCAAGCAGGACACCTTGGGAAGAACCCATGGAGACCCCATCTACTTGCTTATACATGTGCCCATCCAGGCTGAAGAAGGGTACCTCTTTAGTACAAGCTTAGAGTAGTTTCCTTAGAATGCTTTCTGGTATGTCAAGAGGAGTACAGGCCGGATCACGATGTACTCTGTCTGCTATCATCCCGATTGTTTCATCCACAGGTACTGTTTACCAACATACCTGTGGATGAAACAATCGGTCATATTTCTTTTCATATACATACTTTTCCTGACATATTTAATAATATATATATATATATATACATATATATATATATATATATATATATATATATATATATATATATATATATATATATATATATATATATATATATATATTCACTAAAAACTCTTTGACCCGACCAGGATTCGAACCCATGCCGTCCAGGATCACCCTAAACGTACACAGTACCGTGACCACCGCACCGCACCAATGATCGTCTATAAGGATTGGTCAGTCATGGCGCTTATTATCTAAGCTCCCTGACTGACCAACCCCCGACGACACTCCATGGATCCATTTGGGTACAGTTTTTCATCAAATTCTGGCGCATGCATGGGCCGCACTGAGTCTAACATGTGTGAGAAAGCTCCAGAATGCGCCAGAATTTGATGAAAAACTGTACCCAAATGGATCCATGAGTGTCGTCGGGGGTTGGTCAGTCAGGGAGCTTAGATAATAAGCGCCATGACTGACCAATCCTCATAGACGATCATTGGTGCGGTGCGGTGGTCACGGTACGTTTAGAGTTGATCCTGGACGGCATGGGTTCGAATCCTGGTCGGGTCAAAGAGTTCTTGGTGATATATGGCTTGCGCGTTCATGCAGCTTTCTCACATATATATATATATATATATATATATATATATATATATATATATA
>WNGS01144656.1:23217-34081 GCA_020271785.1 Procambarus virginalis
GGTACCGGCATCGAAGTGTCTTAATGCAGCAGCGAGGCGAGGAGGTTCTACCTGCCAGCTACTACAGTTGCAAGTTGAAGCCCATCAGAAGAACTACAGTACTATAGAGAAGGAACTCCTGTCCATCGTCCTGAGCTTACAACACTTTGCACCATACCTGCACGGTGCTAGGTCCACTACCATCTATTCGGACCACAACCCTCTGAGATTTTTACATCAAGCCCAATTTATTAACCAACGTCTGCTGCGTGGGGCTTTATATCTTCAAGGGCTTCAACTTAAAGATCTGCTACATCAAGGGGCCTGATAACATCATCGCTGATGCCCTCTCCAGAGTGCATGAGGTAGAGGCAGCTCCACCTCCCACTCTACTCCAGTGGACGTGATTCACCCGAAACGGCAGGCTTCGGGGGGAGAGTTGTGACGATAATCTCTTATCAGAGATTTAGCCTGCTATTTCTGCGAATCACGCCTGTCCTCATCAATATACAAGATACGTTTTGTAGTGGCTAAACGTACACATATTAGCCACAGTACCGCAACTCCCTCCTTCCCCCCCACTGCTGCACCTGGTCGACGCGCCGAACCCTCAACGGCCTAACTAGCGACTTGCGACCATCCAGCTTCCTCATTGGCCGCCAACCAACACTCCACTCCGGCTCCCCGCCAGTCACAAGACCTCACCAGTTATTGTTGGAGTCCCTGCGTTTCTGCCAGCCAGAATATTGTGTGCTCGCAAGCTGTGAACTCCTAAGTGACTCACTCTGTGTGGTCAAATAGAGGGTTCATAGTTAGTGCATATATTCCAGCATTCATATTTGCTTACTTTTGTATATCAATTCTCCTCCCCATTAACGAATCTATTTTCATGTTTATATTGTTTATTATTTTTGCCAGTAAGCCAAGATTTTGCATTTATTTCAATTGTGTTTTTATTGTTATTAAATCTATTTTTTATTATTGCTTTTAGTCTTTCCAACCTTACCACAGATTACAAATCACGCAGTCATTCTTTTTTTTTCTCTTTTTTTTTCTTTTCTTTTTTTTATATATTATGTGGCCCAGCACTGACACCTGCTAGTTGGAAGACTGCCGACCACCATTTCCAACTCGTTACCGTCATATATATATATATATATATAATATATATAGTATATATATATATATATATATATATATATATATATTATATATATTATATATATATATAATATAATGGCTTCGATTGCTTAACCAGCAATCAACAGCCAATTAATGCACGTGAGGTGCAGTCTCCTCACGTGCATTTATTGGCTGGTGCGACGTGAGGTGCAGTTCATATATATATTAATATAGATATATTATATATATATATATATATAATATATATATATAGATATATATATATATATATATATATATATATATATGTCGTACCTAGTAGCCAGAACGCACTTCTCAGCCTACTATGCACGGCCCGATTTGCCTAATAAGCCAAGTTTTCATGAATTAATTATTTTCGACTACCTAACCTACCTAACCTAACCTAACCTTACTTTTCGGGTACCTAACCTAAAACTAACCTATAAAGATGGTAGGTTAGGTTAGGTAGGGTTGGTTAGGTTCGGTCATATATCTACGTTAATTTTAACTCCAATAAAAAAAAATTGACCTCATACATAATGAAATGGGTAGCTTTATCATTCATAAGAAAAAAATTAGTGAAAATAAATTAATTCATGAAAACTTGGCTTATTAGGCAATTTGGCCTTGCATAGTAGGCTGAGAAGTGCGTTCTGGCTACTAGGTACGAATATATATATATATATATATATATATATATTATATATATATATATATATATATAATAAATATGACCGAAAAAGTAAGATTATAATTCTAACACGAATTTTCTCTATTTCCCTTATGTTTCTTTTTACTGGTGACAGTAAATGAAAAATCAATTCTCTAAAATTCATTTTTATTTCTAGTCTGTCGAGACACTTGAGCGCGTTTCGTAAAACTTATTACATTTCAAAGACCTTAGTTTATCTACACACAACTTATGACTGAACTTATGACTGAAACAACATTGGCTCTTATACCTGCATTTGGGTGAGTGATGTAATACAATGCGGGGTACAGAATAGTAGGGTACAGAACAATGGGTATAGATAGAAGTTGGGTAAATATAGAACTGCAGACGGCCTATTGGCCCATATTTCTTGATGTTTCTATATTGGAGCGGAGTCTTGAAGTGGATATAATATAGTTGTGCGTTAATTGGCTGTTGATTGCTGGTGTTGACTTCTTGACACAACTATATTCACACAACTATATTCTACCCACTTCAAGACTCCGCTCCAATATAGAAACATCAAGAAATATGGGCCAATATGCCTTCTGCAGTTCTATATTTACCCAACTTCTATCTACACCCATTGTTCTGTACCCCACTATTCTGTACCCCGTATTGTATTACATCACTTCACCCAAATGCAGGTATAAGAGACAATGTTGTTTCAGTCATAAGTTCAGTCATAAATTGTGTGTAGATAAACTAAAGTCTTTGAAAATGTAATAAGTTTTACGAAACGCGCTCAAGTGTCGCGTCAGACTAGAAATAAAAATGAATTGAGAATTGATTTTTCATTTACCGTCACCAGTAAAAAGAAACATAAGGAAAATAAAGAAAATTCGTGTTAGAATTATTAATCTTACTTTTTCGGTCATATTTAATAATATATGTCTACAGGAAAGACTGCTACCAAAATATACTAATATACATACATATATATATATATATATATATATATATATAATATATATATATATATATATATATATATATATATATATATATATTTATATATGACATGAGTTATGAGGAAAGGCTGCGTGAACTGCACCTCACGTCGCTGGATCACAGAAGAACTCTGGGAGACATGATCACCACACACAAAATTCTCAGGGGAATTGACAGGGTAAACAAAGATGAATTATTTAACACGAGTGGTACACGCACATGGAGACACAGGTGCAAGCTGAGTACTCAAATGAGCCATAGAGACATCAGAAAGAACTTTTCAGTGTCAGAGTAGTTAGTAAATGGAATGCACTAGGAAGTGATGTGGTGGAGGATGACTCCATACACAGTTTCAAATGTAGATATGATAGAGCCCAGTAGGCTCAGGAATCTGTACACCAGTAGAATGACGGTTGAGAGGAGGGACCAAAGAGCCAAAGCTCAACCCCCGCAAACACAACTAGGTAAGTACAGATAGCCAGTACCCGAGCTAGTGCCCTCCACCCACTCCGCCAGTACGCGAGCTAGTGCCCTCCACCCACTCTGTCAGTACGCGAGCTTGCGTCCACCACCCACTCCGCCAGTACGCGAGCTAGTGCCCTCCACCCACTCCGTCAGTACGCGAGCTTGCACCCTCCACCCACTCCGCCAGTACGCGAGCTAGTGCCCTCCACCCACTCCGTCAGTACGCGAGCTTGCGTCCACCACCCACTCCGTCAGTACGCGAGCTTGCACCATCCACCCACTCCGCCAGTACGCGAGCTAGTGCCCTCCACCCACTCCGTCAGTACGCGAGCTTGCGTCCACCACCCACTCCGTCAGTACGCGAGCTTGCACCCTCCACCCTCTCCGCCAGTACGCGAGCTAGTGCCCTCCACCCACTCCGTCAGTACGCGAGCTAGCACCCTCCACCCACTCCGCCAGTACGCGAGCTAGCACCCTCCACCCACTCCGCCAGTACGCGAGCTAGCACCCTCCACCCATTCCGCCAGTACGTGAGCTAGCACCCTCCACCCATTCCGCCAGTACGCGAGCTAGTGCCCTCCACCCACTCCGTCAGTACGCGAGCTAGTGCCCTCCACCCATTCCGCCAGTACGTGAGCTTGCACCCTCCACCCACTCCGCCAGTACGCGAGCTAGTGCCCTCCACCCACTCCGTCAGTACGCGAGCTAGCACCCTCCACCCATTCCGCCAGTACGCGAGCTAGCACCCTCCACCCATTCCGCCAGTACGCGAGCTAGTGCCCTCCACCCACTCCGCCAGTACGCGAGCTAGCACCCTCCACCCACTCCGCCAGTACGCGAGCTAGCACCCTCCACCCACTCCGCCAGTACGCGAGCTAGCACCCTCCACCCACTCCGCCAGTACGCGAGCTAGCACCCTCCACCCACTCAGCAACCTAGTGCCCTCCACCCACTCCGTCAGTACGCGAGCTAGCACCCTCCACCCACTCCGCCAGTACGCGAGCTAGCACCCTCCACCCACTCAGCAACCTAGTGCCCTCCTCCCACTCCGTCAGTACGCGAGCTAGCACCCTCCACCCACTCCGCCAGTACGCGAGCTAGCACCCTCCACTCACTAAGCCAGTACGCGAGCTAGCACCGTCCACCCACTCCGCCAGTACGCGAGCTAGCACCCTCCACTCACTCCGCCAGTACGCGAGCTAGCACCGTCCACCCACTCCCCCTGTACGCGAGCTAGCACCCTCCACCCACTCTGCCAGTACGCGAGCTAGCACCCTCCTCCCACTCCGTCAGTACGCAAGCTAGCGTTTACCACCCATTCCGCCAGTACGCGAGCTAGAGCCCTCCACCTACTCCGCCAGCGGCACTGATGATAACTTTCCACCGCGTGAGAAACAAGAGATATCCGTATAGGTGGTGACCTTGACTAGGCTGGCTACAGAGAGGAACCCCAAGTTTGGTTTTGGTATTTCCGGGCTTAATAAGGTCTGTAAACCTGGCCTATCACCCTCTGGAGAGTCATTAAGGTCACAATACTTGCTTACTCGCCGACCAACATGTATATTTTAGCAGTGAAGTGTGTAGGTGTGAAGTATACTGGGAGTGTATACACGGATGGAAGTGCCATGTGCCTCATGATTCTTTATTTGTCCCACAGTCGCCAGTGTTAGTGTTGTCTTAATATATATATATATATATATCCGGTTCATAAACTTCTCATTTGTGAATAATAATATAAAAAATATTAATAATGACTGTGATGTTATAATAATAATTTTCCTGCTTTACGGTGTAACTTGAACTTGGGCGGGGCGTGAGGCGACGCATGCGCAGGAGCCAGTTATCAGGACGGCCAGCCTAGCCTTGATCAACTTCTCGGTAAGTTGTGCTTGAATATTCACTCCTTCAATATGTTATCTAGCTCTTATTAGCCAATATTTCTATGTTTTAACTTTCCGTGAAGATGATGGATATATAAGTAACTTCATTGTGGAGAAAAATACATTATATATCATGGTTATACACCAAGTGATGCGGTGTTGCATGCTTGAGACTGGTCTACACCAAGTGATGTGGTGTTGCATGCTTGACACTCGTCTACACCAAGTGATGTGGTGTTGCATGTTTGAGGTTCGTTTACACCAAGCGATGTGGTGTTGCATGTTTGAGGTTCGTCTACACCAAGTGATGTGGTGTTGCATACTTGACACTCGTCTACACCAAGTGATGTGGTGTTGCATGCTTGACACTCGTCTACACCAAGTGATGTGGTGTTGCATGTTTGAGGTTCGTCTACACCAAGTGATGTGGTGTTGCATGTTTGAGGTTCGTCTACACCAAGTGATGTGGTGTTGCATACTTGACACTCGTCTACACCAAGTGATGTGGTGTTGCATGCTTGACACTCGTCTACACCAAGTGATGTGGTGTTGCATGTTTGAGGTTCGTCTACACCAAGTGATGTGGTGTTGCATGTTTGAGGTTCGTTTACACCAAGTGATGTGGTGTTGCATGTTTGACACTCGTCTACACCAACACCAAGTGATGTGGTGTTGCATGTTTGAGGTTCGTTTACACCAAGTGATGTGGTGTTGCATGTTTGAGGTTCGTCTATACCAAGTGATGTGGTGTTGCATGCTTGAGGCTCGTCTACACAAAGTGATGTGGTATTGCATGCTTGAGGTTCGTTTACACCAAGTGATGTGGTGTTGCATGTTTGAGGTTCGTCTACACCAAGTGATGTGGTGTTGCATGCTTGAGGTTCGTTTACACCAAGTGATGTGGTGTTGCATGTTTGAGGTTCGTCTATACCAAGTGATGTGGTGTTGCATGCTTGAGGCTCGTCTACACCAAGTGATGTGGTGTTGCATGCTGGAAGCTCGTCTACACCAAGTGATGTGGTGTTGCATGCTTGAGGTTCGTCTACACCAAGTGATGTGGTGTTGCATGCTTGAGGTTCGTCTACACCAAGTGATGTGGTGTTGCATGCTTGAGGTTCGTCTACACCAAGTGATGTGGTGTTGCATGCTTGAGGTTCGTCTACACCAAGTGATGTGGTGTTGCATGCTTGAGGCTCGTCTACACCAAGTGATGTGGTGTTGCATGCTTGAGGTTCGTCTAAACCAAGTGATGTGGTGTTGCATGCTTGAGGCTCGTCTACACCAAGTCATGTGGTGTTGCACACTTGAGACTCGTCTACACCAAGTGATGTGGTGTTGCATGCTTGAGACTCGTCTACACCAAGTGATGTGGTGTTGCATGCTTGAGACTCGTCTACACCAAGTCATGTGGTGTTGCATGCTTGAGGCTCGTCTACACCAAGTCATGTGGTGTTGCACGCTTGAGGCTCGTCTACACCAAGTGATGTAGTGTTGCATGCTTGAGGCTCGTCAACAACCAGCGCGTCTTGACATGTTGTCACATGTTAAGGTTTTCCTAACCAAACCATTTGAACCTTGGTAACCTTCCTTACCGTATTGAGGCCGATGCTCATGTTAATTTCGAGAAAGCAATGTTGCAATGCTAGTAATGTCAATAACGCCCCTGAATTCGGATGTTTCCAAGAGCTTCAACATAGCAGCGCACAAAAAGTGACGACAGATTGGTGGTTCCGGCCCGTTAACTGTGCCTAGAACCGCTGGTAACTAGTACTGGTTATTCTGGGAATCTCTGTATGTATATTTCCTTGTTGTTTTCTGTGTTGTGTGAGCTGCCACACTTCCCAAGTTGCACTAATATATACTTTTAAGAGACCAAAACCGCTCTTCGCTCTGTTGTAAAGTTTTATGAGAGTATTCCCAGTAGGATGGTATGTGCTGTGTATTTTACGTTTTCTTTACATTTATTGAGAGTATGTTTTGATATACTGAATTGTGTACACTGGAGTACGGAGCGGGCTCTTAGCATACGTATATTGTTATATACCGTAGTACCGAAAAAGGACACCGGGAGGTATAACCCGCATCTCGGTGCACATACACAAAGAGTATGCTATTGTCCTTAATTATGTTCAGGACTAAATATCCTTTCTGGTTGCGAAGTAAGCTCTTGTTGTGGGCTTATTGGCCCTCCCGCGGATAATTCTTATTGTCAGGGGACAGGAAGACCGTACCCTTGTATCAACCCCCCCCCCACCAGGCCAAACTACAGCTGCAGTCCACTACAGCTGCCTAACTCCCGTGTGCTATATACTGCCAGGTAAACATGGGGTCTCCGGGGAAAGGAAACATGCGTCATTTACGGCCTCAGTGGGTAGGCGGCTCCATTGGTTAAACCTATGGGAAGATGGCATTAATTTTTGTTTAATATACACAAGAGTTCTTACAATCTTGTACAACCACTACCACGCATAGCGTTTCGGGCAAGTCATTAATCCTAATTTTCACACACACATATCTCCAGGACGCACTCAGTAGCTGCTGTCTAAGTCCCAGGTACCTATTTACTGCTATGCGAACAGCTACATCAGGGTGAAAGAAACTCTGCACATTTGTTTCCCCCTCGGCCAGGGATCGAATCCGGGCCCTCAGGACTACGAACTCCAAGCGCTGTCCACTCAGCTGATAGGCCCCCATGATTTCTGTCCTCTACTATGGTTTATGGTGCTTGAAGCTGTTGCTTTATGTATACATTACATTTTGTCTTTAAAAAAAAAAGAGTCTGGATTATTATCCTACAATTTATTCAGTATTTTAAAGGTCTCGATAAGCTCAGATCTGTAATGTCTAGTTTGTAGTGATAATATGTAGATCTATATTACTGAAGTATATTACAAAATGGATTGGCTCAAGATGGAGCCTTGCAGTTCTGCACTCGCCACATTTCTCCAGTAACATTCGCTTCCTTTTAGGACGACCCTCTGCTTACTTTGTTTAAACCATTGTTTTACACATGGGTCACCCCCCTCGTCTGACCCCACAACAACACCCCCCCCCCCTTTCCCGCCGTAACTGTGGGAGAACCTCAGGGATCTGGTGCGGCCCTCACTGCCGTACATATATATATATATATATATATATATATATTTATATACTAGTAGTACCCGGCCACGTGTTGCTATGGCTCAGCAACGTTTTGAGCCACAGCAACCTTCCCTGTTCCCCAGTACTCCACACCATTCCCCCCTCACCCGTCTCATAGGCCTCCCAACCATTAGCCACTCCACCGTCCCTTCGTCCTCCCCACTCCACTATCCCCACTTCCTTCCCACCATGCCCCACTCCCCTGTCTCTTTGTCCTCCCCACCATACTCCTTTCCCCCGTCCCCTCTCCCCACCATTCCCCACTCCCTCGTCCGATGCCTTCCCAAATGGTCTTACGTTCCCTCAGAAAATTGGGAACATCAAGTGATCTGATGTTCCCATCACTGAAATATAAGAAAAACAGTTAAAAAATGAAATGAAAATATGAAAATATAAATAAACTGAACTCACGAAATGAATGGTATGTAAACAACATAGCTCAATTCCAATGCAATTCATACAAAATAATTATGTCAAAATGAAAATAAATAAAAATCTTTGAAAATTCAATATATCAATGCAATCCGAAATAATGAAATGGAATTGTAACATATTTCGTATAGCATGTGGGTTGCTCTTACATGCAACAGATGGCGTTATTTTTCAAGAAAAGCATAGTTTTGCCTGTCACAGGTGTGGCATCTATACTTATACTTACGAAATGAACAGTATGGAAAACAACACAGCTCAATTCCACCACAATGTCACACAAAATAATTCAATAAAAAATAAATCGACATCTATGAAAACAAATTTTATCAATGCAATCGGAAACCATGAAATGGAATTCGTAACATATTTAGTTTAGCGTGCATGTTGCTATTATGTGCAACAGATGGCGCCGTTTTTCAAAAACGCATGTTTTTACCTGTCACAGGGGTGGTATCTATATAGTAGGTATATAAAAAGACACGCCTATTTAAATGCAATTTTGTGCCAAAATTTCAAAGCAATCGGTGAAGAACTTTCGGAGATTACAGCAAGTGTTACTCTTACGTCCAACAGATGGCGCTGTTTTTTTTTTCAAAAAAAGCATGTTTTTTCCTGTCACAGATGAGGCATTTATACAGTAGATATATATAAAAAGACGCGCCTGTTCGAATGCAACGTTTTGTCAAAATTTCAAAGCAATCGGTACTCACCTAATTGTGCTTGCGGGGGTTGAGCTTTGGCTCTTTGGTCCCGAAGGTAACGGTAACGAGGTTTCAAAGATTTCCCTCACATGAAAAACACGTGAAAAACAGAGTTTATCAGAAAAGCATGTTTTTTACCATCACAGACGTGACATCTATATAATATATATATAAAACCTGCTCGGATGCGAATGGAACATTGTGTGAAAATTTCAAAGCAATCGGTGAAGAACTTCCGGAGATTAGCGATTTTGAACATTTCCATATATATATATATATATATATATATATATATATATATATATATATATATATATATATATATATATATATATATATATATATATATATATATATATATATTAGTATATTTTGGTAGTAGTCTTTCCTGTAGACATATATTATTAAATATGACCGAAAAAGTAAGATTAATAACTCTAACACGAATTTTCTCGATCTTCCTTACATCCATATCAGGGTTTTTTACCAGTTCAGGTCATAGAACCTTTCCGTTAAGGGGGCGTTTCAATCCTGTTTGGCTCCAAAAATGCAAAAAATGAAAACTCGTTCGATTTCAATCAAACTTTTTTGACAAGTTCTATATGAAAAGTGTTTCAACTGGTCCAAGTTTCAGCATCGTAGCATAAATAGGAAGGGAGAAAAAAAATAATGAAGTAGTTGTGAAAATTATGCCAAAATGGTCAAAATCGATTATGAATCAAAAGTGTCAACTGAAATCATAGCTATGACTCTTTGCTATCACAATAGCATATATTAAACAAATATTATAATTAGTTTAATTGGAAAAAAATTTAAGAGAAAAAAAAAGGATTTTTTTTTTTTTTCAAAATTTTTTTTTTTTCATTTTTTTTGGGGCGATTTGCATCAAACTTACAGACCTTACTGTACGTAAGCCTATCTGTAAGGATGCCAATTTTGGAGAAAATTGGTTGATGTCAACCTCAGCCACAGATTTTAGAACCTTAGACTTTATTAATTTCTGTTTTTTTTTCAATTGACACAAACGTTTACAAAACTTTTAATTTTTTATTCAATTTACATGAAACTTACACAGTATATAATGTATGGCTTCTCTCTACATGTGCAAGTATCCATGTTTCTCTAAGTTCATTTATTGATTTTATAATAGCAATAAACATGCCATATTTGCATAATTTTGGGGGGGAACTTTGAACATTTGTATTAGGAAAACTAAAGATGTTTTGGAAATTATTTTACGTCCAATCCTTTATTATATGCCAATGTGTCAGAAAAGGGTCACAGAATAATTATATCTGAAACGTGTGTGAAGAAGTGTCGATTTGAAAATGTGAAAAAAACGTTGAAAAAAAAAAAACTCTCTTTCTATTTACGCTGAAGTACTGAAACATGGGACAATTGCAGCGCTTTTCATATACAACTAGTCAAAAAATATTGGTTGACATTGAACACTTTTCTGC
>WNGS01144658.1:0-14557 GCA_020271785.1 Procambarus virginalis
TATATATATATATATATATATATATATATATAATATATATATATATATATATATATATATAATATATATATATATATATATAACTTTAGAACACTTTCCCACCAGGAGACTCGAACCCTAGCCAGCACAGAAGCCTTCCAGCAACTAGCATAACAGGTAACGCCTTAACCCACTGCACCATGCTCAGACCTTAAAAGAGATGGTAATTTCAGGGTATTTCAACACCCCAAAGACCACCACCTCCCAAGAGCACTAGAGCAAGTGAGGGGTCAAATTTACGTTTTTTCATCAAGTCCCTGTTGAATATGGAAACACTGTGTCTATGCTTAATGCCCAACTTGCCTAAACACGCAAGAGAAGTTATTCAACTTTAGAACACTTTCCCACCAGGAGACTCGAACCCTAGCCAGCACAGAAGCCTTCCAGCAACTGGCATAACAGGTAACGCCTTAACCCACTGCACCACGCTCAGACCCTTAAAAGAGATGGTAATTCGGGGTATTTCAACACCCCAAAGACCACCACCTCCAAGAGCACTAGAGCAAGTGAGGGGTCAAATTTACGTTTTTTCATCACTGTATCTATATGATACAGTATCTATTTGATAGATACAGCAACAGCAGGCGGCTTGATATCTGCGAGGCACAACACATCAAGAAGTTAACACCAGCAATCAACAGCTAATTTTCGCACAACTATATTCTACCCACTTCAAGACTCCGCTCCAATATAGAAACATCAAGAAATATGGCCAATAGGCCTTCTGCAGTTCTATCTTTTACCCAACTTCTGCAAATCTATACCCATTGTTCCGTGTTCTGTGTTTTGTTGAAAGTTTGTTTTTCACCCCACTATTGTATTACATCACCTCACCCAAATACAGGTATAAGAGCCAATGCTGTTTCAGTCATAAGTTGTGTGTGGATAAACTAAAGTCTTTGAAAATGTAATAAGTTTTACAAAACGCACTCAAGTGTCGCGTTAGACTAGAAATAAAAATGAATTTTGGAGAATTGATTTTTCATTTACCGTCACCAGTAAAAGAAACATGAGGAAAATCGAGAAAATTCGTGTTAGAATTATTAATCTTACTTTTTCAGTCACATTTAATAACACACACACATATATATATATATATATATATATATATATATATATATATATATATATATATATATATATATATATATATATATATATATATATAATGTCGTACCTAGTAGCCAGAACGCACTTCTCAGCCTACTATGCAAGGCCCGATTTGCCTAATAAGCCAAGTTTTCCTTAATATATTTTCTCAATTTTTTTCTTATGAAATGATAAAGCTACCCATTTCATTATATATG
Organism: Procambarus virginalis; assembly: GCA_020271785.1. Classification (NCBI taxonomy): domain Eukaryota; kingdom Metazoa; phylum Arthropoda; class Malacostraca; order Decapoda; family Cambaridae; genus Procambarus; species Procambarus virginalis. The sequence continues at coordinate 1,347 of WNGS01144658.1, forward strand.
AGGACAATTTTTTTAATGGAGTTAAAATTAACGTAGATATATGACCGAACCTAACCAACCCTACCTAACCTAACCTAACCTACCTCTATAGGTTAGGTTAGGTTAGGTAGCCGAAACAGTTAGGTTAGGTTAGGTTAGGTAGATTAGGTAGTCGAAAAACAATTAATTCATGAAAACTTGGCTTATTAGGCAAATCGGGCCTTGCATAGTAGGCTGAGAAGTGCGTTCTGGCTACTAGGTACGACATATATATATATATATATATATATATATATATATATATATATATATATATATATATATATATATATTAATGTCATATATAAATGTCATTTTGTACGTAATATTTTTCATCATTCAATATGCATGCCATATGTATTATAGATTTTTTTGAACATGATATAGTTAGGAACCGTCCAATTAATATACATTATTGATAATGTCTCAAGCTCTTCAAGCTATAAAGGCACTCTTCAAATAATGTAGGGGCAAAAATCTGGTATTAGGTCTTAGGTTTCTATTTGAAAACCTATTTTTAGGTTTTCGAATAGATGAAAAAATATTCTTACTTGAGTTTTAAGGCTCTGAATAATGGAAACGTGATCTTGAACTTCTTTGTCACAAGCGAAGATACCACCAGAATAATATTGGTTGTCCCTCTGGAATGATATTTAATTAATAAATGTTCATTGTGTGAGACATTTTGATGACAGTTAAACATCATTTCACTTAAAACTAATTCAACTACCCAAGCTGGCATTCACATCATAATCCCTCTTATTCTAAATGACAATGTATATATGAAATAAATATTTTTTAATTAGTAAAGCCTTAGTCCAAATAAAAAATTCAACTGAAGTTGGAAGGCAAGTAATAAAGGTGTAATCAGTTAACAATTAAAAAAAAATCTGATTAAAAGTTGCATGACAATATATACATATTATACAGTGCTGTGTTTATAGTACTACAAACATATTACTACACCTTACATTATACCTTAACAATAATGAGCAGCATTAAATATTGGTAACTTGAATAATTACCTCCCAACTTTGTTGTAACGATTCAGTTTCTTGTTGCCATCAATATGTACAGCCACAGGTGTTGTATCACATGCAGGGGCACTCATTGTCAGATTGTTGCCATCAATATGTACAGCCACAGGTGTTGTATCACATGCAGGGGCACTCATTGTCAGATTGTTGCCATCAATATGTACAGCCACAGGTGTTGTATCACATGCAGGACACTCATTGTCAGATTGTTGCCATCAATATGTACAGCCACAGGTGTTGTATCACATGCAGGGGCACTCATTGTCAGATTGTTGCCATCAATATGTACAGCCACAGGTGTTGTATCACATGCAGGGGCACTCATTGTCAGATTGTTGCCATCAATATGTACAGCCACAGGTGTTGTATCACATGCAGGACACTCATTGTCAGATTGTTGCCATCAATATGTACAGCCACAGGTGTTGTATCACATGCAGGGGCACTCATTGTCAGATTGTTGCCATCAATATGTACAGCCACAGGTGTTGTATCACATGCTGGACACTCATTGTCAGATTGTTGCCATCAATATGTACAGCCACAGGTGTTGCATCACATGCAGGACACTCATTGTCAGATTCTCCTTTTATTCTCCCAACTTCATACTGATGGAAACGCCATTCAAAGAAGACTCTTTTGTTGTCTCAAAATTGATGGGACCATGCTAAGATGTAAAATGTGTGTAAGTAATTATCAAAAAGTGCCAAGCAGTGGCATGTTAAGCAACAGACTATAAATACCTGTAGGAATTGAAAATAAACTTACATGAGCATTACAAAAAAAAGAGAAATTGTTAAAGATTGGTAATCCATTTCCATTTCTTATGATAGTAGACATATATAGATATATATTTAGAATATTCATACTATTTATTAATTTAATAATATTCAACCCTATTTCTTAAATAATGACAATGCATTTGCTTAGTAACAAACTTAGTTTTTAAGTTTATACACCAATTTAATACTTGCACAATTAAAACAGTAATGGTATTAAAACTTGCACGCCCTCGAGAAGCACCAAATAATTCCAGTGCACTAACTAATGCCTGAAGAGAATTTCCAGGAGTGCTTCTCTTGAGAAAATGCCAGGAATCCAATAGATTTATGCTGTAGAAAGTGCTACTATTTCTTCCAGTTGAATAAAAACCAGACTGGTGCATGGTTTTTCCAAGTTCTTCATCTACATATCCTATCCGCACTTGCACTTAAATATTGGAGTATACAGTTGATACCTTCCTGCCCCACACACACAAAAAAAAAAATAAAGTAAAACAATTTTATTTGGCAATGGATTCAAGTGTGGCTATCAATATATGTGTAAACCAACCCATAAACAATTCTCTGTATGGTTTATGTTATATAAATACGTCTTCATAAGTGAAGATACAGTGGGAAAGAGAGTGAAGTATAAATGGTTATATTGATGAAGACTGGAGCCTGGGTCACCTGAGCAATGCCAGCTACCAATACTAGTATCAAATAAATGATTCTTAAAGTAACCTACCACTTAAAATTACAAAGATGCACAAATTATTGGAGCTTAAAGTTGTGAACTTGCACTTATTGCAGTTCGGGCAGGAATTAGGTGGATGTGCTGGTACAACAGGCTCTGGTAACAATTAAATTTACAAGATCAGCTATGCAGCAAAATAAATACATGTTTCAATCATTACATTTTAAATTACTAATACATATTTTAGCATTAGCTAGAGTTACATGAAAGATTTATATTTAATAACAAATACAAATTCATTTATTTAACTAAAAATCAGTAATTAATGAGGTAATCAATAATTAATGAGGAAAATGACCAATACAAAAACTACTAAAAAAAATTACATGAATTAAATAAAATTTTAACACACTCCTTGGTTCAGGATAGAAATGAGAGTATAAGAAACAGACTACAGGTACATTACCTACTCCAGTGAATGACATTCCCATCTGAACACACAGTTTGTGTGGGGTCTAAAGGCTCGAAGAACTCATTTTTCCAGCAGAATCGCTGGTGGAAAGGCATTACAAAATGCTGCTGCTGATCACATTTATGACACAAAAAATGAAAGCAGTCTTCACATTTTATGATTGCCTCACAACTTCTACATTGTACACAATATTTGCCTGGTTGTCCAAAAAATATTGTAATTATGTACTTTGAATGTTAATACTGGATTTAGAAATATTGTATACCCGAGTTTAAAAATGACAAACATCTAAGTGTATTCAGAGATTGATATTAATCATGCATTTCATAATTATATTGAAATTTAACCATAATTACGCACTAAAGATGTTATTTACCTCTATCTGGAACACCCAACTTCGACAATGTCCAGCTAAACAGCATTGACCTACGTTCTCCCCATTTAATCTCACTATTTTCTTCTTTTTTGCCAATCAGAAATGCTTGCTTGAGAATCATAAATTTCTTCCAGTTCTGCAGCAAGTGCTTTGAAATATGGCCCCTGCATAATTTAAATTAAGCGGGGGAATTCTGGGAGGCGAAAACAATTACGCAGCGCTCTGTGAGAGCTGCGCGCGCCGTGGGGGGGGGCGCACATTTAAGCAACGTACAAGGAGGTTTCCCTCTCACTCCTACACAGCTACGGTACGCTCCACACGAAACACCCGCCCTCCTCCCTTGACTGCAGAACATCTTGCTCTTCGAGCTCCTCACGTTTCTCCTATGCTACTCTCTAATTTGGGGGTGCTGCGCCGGATCCCCAAGTCTAGGGCTGCCCGCAGCTACTTACCATATGTCAAGTGCTCACTTGTAGTGCAAGTTTGGGGTTGCAGACTTTACATGTACTGGGCACTAGCATATCATTACCCCTGGAAATTATTAACTATACTATGCCCTCTGTGTATACAGAATATATTTCTACATACTGTACTGGCTGTGCCACTCAATTATCTCTGGCATTGTTTTTAATTATAGCATTAAGCTGATTGCGAGTACTGCAACATTGCTTCGGCTAGCTGCCACTAGGCACGGTTAATGTCCTATGACTTATTCCCTTAGTTGCATCTTTGCAGTACTGGCATTCTACTCAGACATGTTACATGCCTTCTCTTATATTGTGGTACAGCAGTTGCGCTACTTACCATATGTCAAGTGCTCACTTGTGTGCAAGTTTGGGGTTGCAGACTTTACATGTACTAGGCACTAGCATATCGTTACCCCTGGAAACTAGTAACTATTCTATGCCCTCTGTGTATACAGAATATATTTTATACATACTGTACTGGCTGTGCCACTCAATTATCTCTGGCATTGTTTTAATTATAGCTTTAAGCTGATTGCGAGTACTGCAACATTGCTTCGGCTAGCTGGCACTAGACACGGTTAATGTCCTATGACTTATTTCCTTTAGTGCATCTTTGCAGTACTGGCATGCTACTCAGCCATGTTACACGCCTACTTGGATATTGTGGTACAGCAATTGCTCTGTAAACATTAGTTAATAAATTAAGGTCCCCCCACTCCTGGTTTGTTTTCTCCCCGATCAGAAATGGGATTCTAAATTAGTCAGGAAAATCTTCAAGAACAAATAGATGTAATAAATAAAAGTGTATTTTATATATATTATATAGGCATCTAGAACAACTGGCAGCTTTCAGTAATGTGTTAGTTATACTATGATATATATATATATAGTAGTTACTAGGTACTAAGATTATATTACATTACATAGTTCAAATAGGGACGTACCAGAATTCAATGATTTTGGTGTTTGTTCTGCAGCTGGTAAATATGTTTGAGTATATGTTGGTACACTAGTTGAGAAGTCAGAACTTTGAATGTGTGGAGGTGAAAGAGAAGCAGGAAGAAGGGCTGTTTGGCAGAATATCAACCTTTAAGTATGGTAATTCCACAACACTTTATCTATTTTTAATTTGTAAACTATCTAAATTTTTTTGCTGTCTATGACCATCGGGCTCTAAGTATTGGTTTTGCCCTGTGCCTTGCTGCCCCTATCTCCACCGAACACCGGTGTATTTGCGGCTATGCAAGGGCAGACCTATATGGCAGCCATGGCCTAATCTGTCGTAAGACACAGGGAAGATTGCCAGTCATGAAGCAGTCAATGACATTATCAAAAAAAGTTTGGCTAGTTTAGTTCAAATGTAATACAAACAGAGCAACTGTTTCAAGTTCAAAAACCAAAATGTAGGGCTGACAACAGGAAATTATATTTGACCCGAGGTTTATCAATACATGGAACTGCCTACCCCCACCAGAGCTGTAACTGCCAAACTGTGCTGATTTCTAAATATACCCAAAAAAGATCGTCAAGGCAAATGGGGGGAATTTCGACAAGCCGCGGGCTTCCTGTACTCTTCTANTATATAGTAGATACTAGGTACTAAGATTATATTACATTACATAGTTCAAATAGGGACGTACCAGAATTCAATGATTTTGGTGTTTGTTCTGCAGCTGGTAAATATGTTTGAGTATATGTTGGTACACTAGTTGAGAAGTCAGAACTTTGAATGTGTGGAGGTGAAAGAGAAGCAGGCAGAAGGGCTGTTTGGCAGAAAATCAACCTTTAAGTATGGTAATTCCACAACACTTTATCTATTTTTAATTTGTAAACTATCTAAATTTTTTGCTGTCTATGACCATCGGGCCTAAGTATTGTTTTGCCCTGCGCCTTGCTGCCCCTCTCTCCACCGAACACCGGTGTATTTGCGGCTATGCAAGGGCAGACCAATATGGCAGCCATGGCCTAATCTGTCGTAAGACACAGGGAAGATTGCCAGACATGAAGCAGGCAATGACATTATCAAAAAAAGTTTGGCTAGTTTGTTCAGATGTAATACAAACAAAGAGCAACGGTTTCAAGTTCAACAAACCAAAATGTAGGGCTAACAACAGGAAATTATTTTTGACCCAGAGGGTTATTAACACATGTAACTGCCTACCCACCAGAGCTGTAACTGCCAAAACTGTGCTGAATTTCTAAATATACCCAAAAAAGATCATAAAGGCAAATGGGGGAATTTCGACAAGCCGCGGGCTTCCTGTACTCTTCTAGGCTACTAGAGTTTGTGGCATTCAGGTAAATATCTGTTTTCAAAGGAGAAGTTGACTATAACCTTGGATCATCTATAAACAAATTTTGAATAATAAAACACTAAAAACTGAAATAATTTTAAGTCTGAGGCAAAATGAAATATGATAGACACAGAAATAAAATTTAATAGACACTAGCAATTAAACCTATCATTATACTATGATATAGGAACACACAAACATGGGTCATGGAATAAATAACTAAATAAAAAATTACCTTCTGATGAGTTTGAACGTTGTGTTTGATTGATTTCAATAATCCTGCAGTAATTTTCTCCTTTTCCTTTCTTGTTTGAAGGCTTCAGATAATTTAGGTCCTTAATACTTAAACTTCGCTTCATATATTCACATTTTTTCTGGAGAGCTGAGTTTATTTTCAAATGTACACGATGAAGGTTCTCTTTAGTTAAAATTGCTAGTGTCCGGAGACCTTCTGTTAAAAAATATACATTCTGAATAGGATACATTATAACTGTAGCAATATAAACTACATTAAATGTTTTGATGATACTGTAACTGTCTAAACCAATGATCAAAGTGATAGAAATTATAATGGGATGATGAATTTCAAGCCAATTATGCTGAGCATTGAAAAAAATACTGTTGTTATTGTTAAAACAAATACTTACTGTATTACACAAGGTTGTAAACTTTGATATTAATGTATTATAAAGGCCATAATCAAATGATTTTATAAACAATACCTTCATTATTGTCCGGAGTTATTCTTGGTACAACTGGTAAGTAAAGATAGTTTTCAGGAGCCAAGAACGAATCTGCCAAAAAAAATATTGGACTTTGTACATTCCAATTTGTTACAATAGCCTAATACTACATACTAATACAAATTAAAAACCAAATTGGAAATAATAGCTAGGCTAACCTAACACAATGACATAACATAAAACCTAACACAATGACATAACATAACACATCTATATTTGTAATTTTGTCACAAGCTGATTTAATAATATTTTTTACCTGCTAGTATGCTGGCTGGGGTCGATCTTCCAGGCATATTTATTCTATTGACTTGTGGTTTTAATGCTGCCAGAGTAAAAGGATTTGTGACTGACATTGTACTGCTTTCTGTTGTAACATTGACAACCACTACTGCTGCCATTGTAACATTGGCTATGACTACTGCCAACATTGTAACATTGACAACCACTACTGCTGCCATTGTAACATTGGGTACGATAACCCAATGTAAAACCGGGTGAAATAGTCACCACTGTGACCTTCTATAATGAATACTAAACTAAAAAATGTACACACTTCTTATCCTGAGTAACACTTCCTATCAGTTGCACTTGGTAACACTGTTATTGAACACTTGTAATATGAGCTGACATATGATGGTTACCCCGGGACCAAAGGTACACTGTCAACAAGGAAATGCTACACAGGATTAAATACGCTGCCACCATCTGCCTTGACCACTGAGACTAAATCAAACAACGAGGCAAGAAACATTGCTTGACTTGGAGAGTACTTCTATAACTGTCATTAAATATGAGACGGTTGTCAGCCACGATACCAAAAGATTCTAAGAGGATTCAACAATTGACACAGACGGGAAATTTAACATGAGTTTATTGAGATACCAAATTATACTACTTAACACCACGAATAATTCCTACTCTAACACTGGCAACAAGTTAAGAAATTTAGACATGGAACAAAATTACAGAGATCACACACATTACCTTAAACAAGCCCTCTGTCTCTCCGTCCGGTGGACACTGTCTCTCCCGGCCTGTGGATGATCGTCACAGAACCGGCCTCGATCCGGGAACACCGTACTCTCTCTCACCCCTAGCTCTACAGGCCCCTATATACACCATTACAAAAGGGGGGGGGAAGATTTATTGTGATACCTACACCAAGAAATAAGAGGTCGGCTACACGTGCACAAACACTCAAGAATTCTCCCCACTTGTTTGACATTAACCATAAACTGTTTCAAGAGAGGACTTATTAATTACGTGTGTGGGTGGAAATCCAAGCATGTTTACACATGAGGATCTGGGGTCTACTCCCTTACCCTGTTGACAAGAGTATCATGAAATATTACATACTTGAACCTGTGCTGAATAAGACTAACCCAGGAATTTGTAATCAACATACAAGAAAACCGGAGGTCATCTGGGCTGACCTCTTGGAGCAGACTTCCCTGGTTGAGAACTCTAGGGGGGGGGGTCATGGGTGTTACACTGTATCATCTACCTATTACAAATACAAATCGTACTCTTGGAATATCAAATAGGCATTTGTTTCTGGTGTGGTGCTCATGGGATCTGTTATGTTACGGTTCTATTGTTACGTAAAGTATGGTGACAATAAACACAGACACTAAGAGAATATATATATATTTAGTCAAATATACAGAAGTATGCAGGTGATACCTTGGCGAGCAATGGTGTGAGTTGAGCGCACTGAGAGTCGGTACGGTATCTCGCAAGTGTCTGTTCTAGACCACACTTGAAAGTAGACTAGTTAATATTTGCTACTCTCCAGCTTATATGCTCAGGCAACACCTCACCGTGTTGCCCGGGCAACACCTCACCTCATTCATCTCCAAAGGTTGACAGGAATATTACAATGCATTTGGAGCGAGTATATTATCGGGATAATCTACTCGCTACAGAACTCCCCCTCCCAGGGATGAAAGGAAAAATACTTGATCAAGGAACCTAGCTGGTCGGTGAATTGTACGCCCTGCTCGCGTTATATAACCATCAAAGTTAACTTCCTCCTCTTCGCTGATGTCATCTAACTGGGGTCTTAGGGTAGGAGGTCGTAAGAAGGAACCAACACGGGAAAATAATATTTTAGATTTAGTGTTAACTAACAGAGAAACACAAATTAATGACATCGAAATAGGGAGCGAGCTAGGGAACAGTGATCACAAAGAAATCAGATTTAGCACAGAATGGAATAGACCTGTAGGAGAAAATTCTGTTAAAGTGCCAGATTTTCGAAAAGCTGATTTTAATAGCCTAAGAAATTTTTTGGGTCAAATTGATTGGAAAGTCTTGGGTATGGGGTGTGGGCCGGTCTTGGAGCGAGACATGAACCCAGCGATAGGTGATGTAAATGGGGATTTCGATGTAGATTCAATTTATAACGTATTTAAGAATATTCTAAACAAAGCACAGGAACGTAGTATACCACACAAATTGAATAGATCGATTACTAATGACCCAAAGTGGATAACAAAGAATTTGAAGAATCTTATAAGTAAAAAGAGAGCTTGGTACAAGAGGATTAAAAATGGGGAGGTCACTTTAGAACAGGAATTCGTACAACTAGTTAGAAATGTTAAAAAAGAGATAAGGAAAGCAAAAAGAAACTATGAAGTTCGTATAGCAGGGCAAGCAAAGACAAATCCTAAAGGGTTTTTTCAGTTATATCGAACTAAGACTAGGGAAAGGATAGGTCCATTAAAAACTGAGACAGGTCAAATAACAGATAGTGATGAAGAGATGAGTAGTATTTTTAATAAATATTTTGTATCTGTATTTACTAAAGAGGAACTTAACAATATGCCTTCAGCCCAACAAGTCTATGTGGGTGGGGACGAGGACAGGTTGACGAGTTAGCAGTTACCAGGGAGGATGTTCTTAAACAAATAGTAAAACTCAAACCAAACAAATCCCCAGGGCCGGATGAAGTGTTTGCCAGAGTGCTGAAAGAATGCAAAGAGGAGCTTTGTGACCCACTGTCAATCATATTTAATAAATCAATAGAGTCAGGCAGTGCCAGAGTTTTGGAAAGTTGCTAATGTGATACCAGTTTTTAAGAAAGGAGATAGATCACTTGCGTCTAACTATCGACCAATTAGCCTAACGTCTATTGTGGGAAAGTTACTCGAATCTATAATAGCAAATAAAATTCGTCTTCATCTTGAAAAACATAAATTAATAATTGAGTCGCAACATGGTTTTATAAATGGCCGTTCATGTTTAACTAATTTGTTATCTTTTATTCTAGCATAGTTGAGGCAGTTGATAGTGGTAAGGATTGTGATGTTGTGTACCTTGACTTTAGCAAAGCTTTCGATACAGTGCCACATGAAAGACTGATTAAAAAGATAGAGGCTCATGGTATTGGGGTGCTATATTAAGCTGGATTAGGGCATGGCTATACCAAAGGAAACAGAGAGTTAGTATAAATGGAGTCAAGTCAGAGTGGGAAAATGTTGTAAGTGGAGTGCCTCAAGGCTCTGTCTTGGGACCTCTGTTGTTTATAATATATATAAATGATTTAGATTCAGGTTTGAGTAGCAACATTTGCAAATTTGCCGATGATACGAAAATCGGTAGGGAAATTAATTCGGAGGAGGACTCACTATCACTTCAAGTTGATCTAGATAGGGTTTTGAAATGGTCAAAGGACTGGCAGATGCAGTTTAATGCTGATAAATGTAAAGTTCTGAGGCTAGGTAATGATGATAGAGTTACAAGATACGAGCTAGATGGTGTTGAGATTGCGAAGTCGGATTGCGAAAGGGATCTGGGAGTTATAATTAGTAAGAATTTAAAACAAAAGGATCAATGCATAAATGTTCGTAATAAGGCAAATAGGACACTCGGATTTATTAATCGCAGCGTAAGTAACAAGACACCTGGTGTGGTTCTCAAGCTATATCTTGCTCTGGTTAGGCCCCATTTAGATTATGCAGTTCAGTTTTGGTCGCCATATTATAGAATGGATATAAATTCACTTGAACGTGTCCAGCGTAGGATGACTAAGTTAATTCCCCAAATTAGAAATCTTTCATATGAAGAAAGATTAACAAAGCTTAATTGCATTCACTGGAAAGGCGAAGAGTTAGGGGTGACATGATAGAGGTTTACAAGTGGATGAATGGACATAACAAAGGGGATATTAATAGGGTATTGAAAGTATCAACACAGGACAGAACGCGAAACAATGGGTATAAATTGGATAAGTTTAGATTTAGGAAAGACTTGGGTAAATACTGGTTCAGTAACAGGGTTGTTGATTTGTGGAACCAATTGCCGCGTAACATTGTGGAGGTGGGTCCCTCGATTGTTTCAAGCATGGGTTGGACATATATATGAGTGGGATTGGGTGGTTATAAATAGGAGCTGCCTCGTATGGGCCAATAGGCCTTCTGCAGTTACCTTTGTTCTTATGTTCTTATGTCGTACGGATTGTCGTCGGATTCAGGTTGGGTGGTGCAGTTGGAACTGGGGGTGTAGGGTGGAGGGTCGTACAGGGGTCGTCTGTTGTCGTAGTGGCGGTTGTGCTGGTAACTGTGGTCGAAAAGTGAGCGGCGTAGTCGGCGGATGTGCCTTGGAGGGATGTCTGGGGCAGCGTCACAGTGTGCTGGTTTAAGCGATCGATGGAGATGTTTACCCGCTGTCCATCGGCGTTCAATGGTGAAGAACTTCACGGTAGTTCGAGAAAAACACTTTAAATGGTCCTTCGTAAGGTGACTGTAGAGGGCGTCGACTCTTACAAACACGTGTTCAGTTGTGTGGAGCTCCTGAGGCAATATGTAGCACGAGTTGTTGTTGGTTGGCTTGGTGGTGTAGGCCGAATGCTTGTCATGGCGCCCGTAATTTCTGGACGAAAGTGGGGTGTGGGGGTGTGATGAGTGGCGTCGGGGTTAAGAATCGCCCGGAAGCCGCAGGCTAGATCCGTATACTAAGTCTGCCACCGAGAATCCACTGCCCTCCTTCGTGGCCGAACGAAGCAAAGCAAAACTAATGGAAGGTTTGTCGATCCAATCATCAGGGCGTGCTTGAGCTCTTAGGGCAGCTTTTAGTTGTCTATGAAAGCGTTCTACAATTCCGTTCGACTCAGGGTGGTATGCTGTGGTCGGTTGTGTGTGGTGCCGAGGAATTCCATGTTGACAGACCACACACTAGAAGGTGAAGAGACGACGACGTTTCGGCCGTCCTGGACCATTCTCAAGTCGCGATTGTGATGAGGGAAGTAGAGACAGGCAATAAATAGGCAAGAGAGAGCTAGGAGCAAAGTAGGTGTTGTAGAGAGGGATAGTAATATAATAGAGGCAGAAGGCCTATTGGCCCATACGAGGCAGCTCCTATATAACCACCGAATGAGAAGGAGATAGGAATAAGAAGAGGATAGCAAGGGAGCGTAGGAGAAGAGATAAGAAAAGGAAAGAGAAATAAAGAAAATAGGGGGTAGGCTTAGTTAGGTCACGTTTGTTAGAAAGATTAGAGCATTTGAGTATATACTGTGAAAGGGAAGAGTCCACAGCAACAAAGCCAGGACTCAAGTTCATGTTGGGTACAGGTGTATTAGAGCCGATTCCACAAGACGGCGTCTGTGTAGAGTAGAGGCAGGAAAGATTATTTGGAGGAAGACCAATCAATGGGGTGATTAGAATCCTCACATGGCAGAAGAGAGCATTGTTAGTGTCTGCAGACTTAACACTTCTCTTGTGTTTTTAAGTCTGTCATTCAGTGTACGGCCAGTTTCGCCAAAGTATGGAGAGGACAAGACGAACAGGAAATAGAGTAGACACCAGCAGCATTAGAAGCAGGAGGAGCAGTGTGAACTAGATTGCTACGAAGTGTGTTAGTTTGTCGAAAGGCGGTTTAATGCAAGAGGACGCAAAGGTATTGGTAAAAGTTTTGAGTTCAGATATGAAGGAAGGCATAGTACAGTGCTACTAGTGTTGGAAGCAGGTTTAGGATGAAGAAATTTCGTTTAGCTTGAGAGTAGGCACAGTTGATGAAATGCAAAGGGTAACCAAGGCGAGAGAATGATTTGTAGATAAAGGCATTTCAGAATCAAGAAACTGAGGGTTCGCTGATGCGTAGAGCGCGGAGGAAGAGAGAGACGAGGACACTTTCTTAACAGAAGGAGGATGGTAGAAAAGAAGGAATGTACATGCCACTATGCATGGGTTTACGGTAGACAGAGAAAGAGAACCCAGACACAGAGCTGTGAACATGAACGTCAAGAAAAGGAAGGAGGGAATTAGATTCCACTCAACTTTGAAATGGATAGAATGGAGCCAGATTTACACATGAGGGAGAAAGGCTGGAAAAGATTAAGGTCATT
>WNGS01144682.1:0-18588 GCA_020271785.1 Procambarus virginalis
TTTCTTCAAAAAACTCTAAGCCTTTTAAACACCCACTGTCCTATGCTTACAAAACAAGTCACTACCAAAAGGCTTAACAATCCCTGGCTTACAAAGGGAATACTTAAATCCATTAATAAAAAACATGACCTTGAGAAGAAGTATAGGCTAGGAACCGTCTCTAAAGAATTCTCAAAGAATTACTCTTTACTGCTATCTAAGATAATTAGACGAGCCAAAACTAAATACTACGAAGATAAATTTACCCAAATAAAGAGCAACATTAAAAAAACTTGGAGCACAATTTCACAAATCTTGGGATCAAAGAAGATTTTAAATAACAACCAACACTCCTGTCAAATAACGATGGTCAGCTTTCAGCATCTGATTCTGCTATTGAGTTCAATAGGTTCTTCTCTTCCATTGGGTCATCCCTTGCAAATGATATTCCTTCTTCCAGTACTGAGGTTAAGGACTACCTTACAGGTAACTATCCACAGTCTCTGTACCTAAAGCCTACTAATTCCACTGATGTCAATGAGATAATCCTTTCCCTTAAAACCAAGTCTAGTGCCCTTGAGGAGATTCCGACATTAATTTACAAAAAAGCCTCCAGATCCTTAGCCCCTGCAATTGCATTGCTCTTCAACAAGTCACTTGAACTCCAAACCTTCCAGATATTCTAAAAAAAGCGAGAGTAACCCCTGTCCACAAATGTGGTGATCCCACAGATGTTAACAACTACAGACCTATTTCAATCCTGCCTAACTTATCAAAATTTTTGAAAAACTAATCTACAAGCAGCTTTACTCTTATCTAGCCAAGCACAATATACTTAGCTCTTGCCAATATGGCTTCAGACCTAAAAAAAGCACTAACGATGCACTGATTAGTATGATTAACTTAATTCATGCAGCTCTTGATAAAAATGAGTTCCCTGTTGGGTTATTTGTGGACCTGCGTAAGGCTTTTGACACTGTGAACCACCAAACCTTCTTCTTAAATTACATCATTATGGAGTCAGAGGACTCTCCCTGCAATACCTCAAATCTTACCTTACTGATAGACTCCAGTATGTTTCTGTGAACAATTCAATTTCTCCTACCCTACCCATCAACATTGGTGTTCCTCAGGGCAGTATACTTGGCCCTCTCCTCTTTCTCATCTACATTAATGACCTTCCAAATGCCTCCCAACACCTTAGACCAATTCTATTTGCTGACGACACAACCTTCATTTACTCCAGTCCTGACCCCCTTGCTCTAAATGCCACAGTAAATACCGAGCTTAATAAAGTCCATCTTTGGCTAACTGCCAACAAACTCACCCTTAACATTGACAAAACTTTCTATATTCTGTTTGGCAATAAATCCTCTAACCAAATAAATCTCAAGATTAACAATACCCAAATTTGTAACAAATTAGATGGCAAATTCCTTGGCGTTCTCATTGATCACAAGCTTAATTTCCAGGGACACATTCTAAATATATCAAAAAAAGTTTCAAAAACTGTTGGCATTCTTTCTAAGATCAGATATTATGTACCCCGCCCTGCCCTGGTGACTCTCTATTACTCCCTCATCTATCCATATCTCAACTATGGTATTTGTGCTTGGGGTTCTACTACCCAAAATCATTTACGTCCTCTAATTACTCAACACAAAGCTGCTATTAGGACAATATCCAACTCTGGCCCCAGACATCACTCGGTACCCCTACTCAAATCTCTCAATATGTTAGATATTAAGTCACTGCACATTCTCTCATGTGTATTATACATATATAAAACGCTGAACTGTAATGCCAATCCTGACCTCAAAAGCTTCATTGAAAGCTGTAACAGAACCCATGAGCACCACACCAGAAATAAATACAGTTTTGATATTCCAAGAGTACGACTTAACCAAACTAGAAATGCTCTACAAATCAAGGGACCCAGAATGTGGAATGACCTTCCCAACCATGTTAAAGACTGTACCTCTCTCAACCAGTTTAAGATTAAAACTAAACACTACCTGTTAAACTCCCTGTAACCTACCTTACCCCTCTATTGTCAACCATGTCTTATTTTTTTTTTTTATTCAACGCTGTTTGTCTACATATTGTATTTGTGCTGCTTTTCAGTCATGTTCCCCCCCTTTTTTTGTACCTTTATTTGTATCTGTTCTCAAAACATTTTATTCTTTTTGTTCAATTAGCATTAAGTTTTAGATATTAATGTTTTCTTGCCCGAAACGCATTGCGTAATAGTGGCTTTAGGCATTGTATGTACTAGCTCTATCTATAAATCGATCAACTTATGTAAAATCTCTCTATGTATGTACCTTTCCTGAATAAACATATTTATTTATATTTATTTATTTATTATTTTTAGCTACTTCCTTGAAACTAGGCCAATCCTAAGTTTCTTTTCATATTCATGTTTCTTGTTGACTGAGTTGAGAATGCCACTTGTGAGCCATGGATTGTTCCATGGCTCTTCACATCCTCATCATTATTACCAATAACACACTGGATAATCTCATTATCAGTTAATTCACCATAACCTGGATCATCACCATCATTATCTAACCATGCATTCACATCAGAAAGTTTCAAATCTTCCTCACCTGCATCTCTGAATGTCTCAAAATCGCATTATCAAAGCCCTCAAAATCATAGTCATCTTTGTCTTCATTTTAACCAGGTACCAGACTCAGAATTTTATTCCATGCATTCTTTAATGTGGTGACCTTCAACTCGCTCCTTTCTTTGGCCTAGTTGTAAATTTCGTATTTAATTGAATATTTCTTTGAAGTTTTCTAGTGTTCTATTAGCCTTCGTATCCTTAGTAGGCATCTCATCTTCCTCAGAGAGCAGAACTTCCATAATATCTGAATTCATAGCTCTTTTATAAAGCCTTTGAGAGCATAGATAACCCCTAATCCATGATCTGTATTACAGATGTAGTGTTTGGTGGTAAAGCCATACATGTTATTTTGCCATCAGGTGATGTTAATTTAGCAATGGGGTGAGCTGGGGCATTATCAGTCAACAACATTGCCTTTACCTCAGCAGGATGAATTCTACACATATTGATCTGCTGCTTTTTTACTTCTTTGCAAAAGTGATTTTGGAACCAATTCTCAAAAATAATCTGTGTGAACCAGACATTTTTGTGTTGTAGTAGATGACAGGTAGTCTGTTCATGCAGTTTTTCGATGCTCTGAGGTTGGCAGATTTCCCAACAATTGCGTACTTTGTTCGGTGACTGCCATCTGCGTTACAGCACAATAATGCTGAAATTCTTTCCTTCTTTACCTTGCAACCAGGAGTACTCTTCTCAAGCCTGAAGGCCAAAGTGTTTCTTTGAAGGCATTTCCAGTTAAAGCCTGTTACATCTGCATTGTACACTTAAAACCAGCTTAGATTATTAGATATAATGTGCTGAAAAAGTTTATTCCTATATGCATTAGCACGTCCAACACCTGCACTTAATGCCTCGCCACAAATTTTATTGTTAATGATGCCATAACTCTCTTTAAAGCGACATACCCATTCATTGCTAGCCTTGAAGTTATCTATGTATAACTTTACAGCAAGGCTTTCAGCTGCATTTCTAATAGAATCAACTGAAACAGCAATTCCTTTCGCACCATGCTGTGTAAACCATTAAAATACAGACGAGTCCAAACCCGTATACTTTGCAGCCCTCAATTTTTCCTGTTGCCTATTGCATCAGTTTGAGCATAGAATTTCTTAATATTATCCTTCTGCTTTTTATATATCACAAACTGTAGCTTTACCAATGTTGAATTCTTGGGCGAGTCGAGTGACAGAGTATCCATGCTCTGCTTTCTCTATCAAGTCAACTTTCTAATCAATTGACAAATATTTTCTCTTTTGTTTTATACCTTCAATACCATGAATGCTGTTCTGAAACATCTTGACAGATTAAATGAGTTCAAACAGTAAAAATTGTTCAAATTTATCATGAAAATCCTTCGCGCGTGAGTCCGACGTTTTTACCCCAGGAAGAGAAGCACATGGTGCCAGCCATCTCATCCAGGTCCAACGCGTTCACATGACCTGTGCTTATTTTATAGGCATACTCAAAATTTAATGTACATATTGACTGTTACAAATTGTTTTATTTAAAATAGTATTATTGTTTTAATTAGTGAAATATTGTTAGTTTGAAGTTTTATGCATTTTATACAGTACAGTTCTGTATTAACCCTTAAGCTGTGTATGGCATACATATACGAAAGGACCTGATGGCAAAGTTCAAATTCTCAAATTTGCTCTAATGCTTTCCAGTTTTTTGTGCATACTAGCAAATCCTGCAACTTTGTCTAAATGATCACAAACGTAACTTGAAAAATAAAAAATAATTATAAAATTGAATATTGAATACTTCAGATTTTGAAATCAGCTGCAAAATTATAAATTACTGTATCACCAGTCGTTCATTTGGTGTTATTATGCTCTCAGGATAGTATATGATCTTCATTTTCATAGATTTAGAATATATGTTTTCAGTTTAGTTTACTGTAAAAAAAATAGTCAATGTGGCTTTTGAATTATGTGCCAAATGTAGAAAAAGAATTGATAACTACAAATATTTAGGGTTTGAGAAAAATCCATTCTAATAGGATTGTAGAACAGACAGCTGTGCACATTATTTGTAAAAATGATGAGAATCGGTAAGAAACTGGATTTTTTGAAGCTGACTCAAAGTTGAAACTCTAGCTTTAGAGATAATTGAAGTTGAAGTTATCGACAATGAATAAGGTAGTTCTAATTCATTAATTTACTTATATGTTTTAATAATCTTTGTTTGGTATTCATTCTCAAATATGTGAAAGTTGTAGGTCAATATGTGTTGGAATGATGTCAAGAAAAAAAACCAGCGTTGAATGTAATGAAACGCCATTTACTGGGTGAGTCCCGGAGGCTCCCCGGAGCTATCCCAGGCTGATATGCTAATGTCAGACTTTGGCATCAGTCATGTGTATGGAGTTCTTAGGCCTACCGGGGACCACGGCCAGAACCGGGCCCCCTCAGAGAGGCAAGGGGAGCAATGGCCTATAGAAGCCCCCGTGTGATTGGAAGCATTCTATGTCTGCCATCGACCGGGACAGGCACCCAGAAAGGTAAGCGCCCCAAAACAAACCCCTATTCTGGTTAAAATTGCTACCAAAAGTCGAACTAGTGGATAGAACTCCCCAACAGAAAAACAAGCAAACTAGTATGACGTGTGAGTATGACGCCGCTGTCTGCGCAGCTCCCCCCTCCCCGGGAGGGGGAAGGGGGAGCCCCAGACCTCACACGCTGGCTATCCACCCATCAGTTCTGAGGCTGGATGTCAAGACACGCGAAAAACCGCCGACCGGAGGGAGGGAGGGTTGCCGGGGAGCCTCCGGGACTCGCCCAGAAAATGGCGTTTCATTACATTCAACGCTGGTTTTCTGGGGGGAGCCCCGTCGGCTCCCCGGAGCTAACTACCCACAGAGGAAGATCAAAAGGGACGGAACCGGGAGGCGGACACCACGCACCCCTCCCCTGGAAGCGAGACAACCGGCAGCAACGCCAACCCAAGGCGCCACAGCCCCGGACAGTCCCGGGAACAACACAACAACAAGCAGCAAGGCCCTCGAACGAACACCAGAGATCCATGCCCGAAAGACTGAGAGAACACGTCATCCAGACGGCAGCGAGAGCAGCAAAGCCACGAACGCCTCGGGCAGGAGGGAAGAACACAGGCAGCTGAGCCTCAAGAATACGGCTGACAACCCGGGACACCAGCACCGGCGAACCGAGAAGAACAGAAACCGGATCAACGCAAAATGCGCTCCGGACACAGACGCCGTGGCACACAACAGCGGAGACCAGGATGGTGCAAGCGGCGCACGAACAGGCCGGAGGTGAAACGACGCACAAGACAGCTTACTAACGGTGTAGAAGCAACACCAAGACCGAAAGCAAGCCAAAGCGGCCCCGCTCACGCCGCACAAAAGAGAGAGAGGCGACAGTATGTGGCACGACGACGGCCCCCAACCCCCACCAAACACCAAGCCAACGCTAACAAGATAACCACCTAAGAAGGGACAGGAAAAGGAAGGACCGCCAAAACACCCCATACTGCCGCCAAGAGAAACACGCAGGTGGGACACCGACCACCAGCTGGAGGCGAGACCATGAGGCAGACTGAAGCAGCCCCGACAAGGCCCCTCCGAGCCCAGGAAAAGGCGGAGCCGCAAGAAGATCTCGGGCGCGACCACCGAACTCAGGTGGCACAAGGAGATGGAACGTCTGCCGAACAGAAAAACTCCAAGCAAGCAAACCCGCCAGGAGTTCAGAAATGACGGGTCCAACGCGGGACATCACCAGACCCCGAAAAAACCAATTGGCAGGGCAAGCAAGGAAAACACAAGAAGGCGGACGGGTTGCCGCCAGAACCGTACCCGAACCAAGAGGTACGAGCAACTGCAACAGACCGATACAAAGAAGCACACCACAGGACACAGGCCGAAAAAAGCCCAAGAAGCCAAGGAACACACGCAGAACACCCCTGTGGCAGAGGAGGAAAACAAGGGAACGCCCAAGCAATGAAGTGGTGGAAACCGACCACGCCCCCCCCCCCCAACATAGCAGCAAGTGCAGGCAAAACAGACAAAAGGAGATGCCAGGAAAAACAACTGGGGTGAGGCAGGACGAAAGAGCAGAAAAATAAACCCCAGGAATAAAGACACGCCACCGCGAAACACGGTACTAAAGCACACGCGCAGTAGTAGCAACAGGCACCACCGCAACATGCCACAGGTAACGGGCAACGTGCTCCTGCAAAGGCAGAGAATGGAGCAGAGAGACCCCAGACAGGGCCCACGGAGACACGACAGAACCCAGCAGGCCCAGGAACCCGCATACCAGGCGACCGACGGCGGAGAAACCCCGCTCAAAATCGGCTGGATGGGGAACTAGGAGCTCATGTACACCCCAAGCCTGGCCCGAGGCTAGGCTAGACCGGCCAGGAGGAGGCCCACCAGGCAGCCGCATGGCGTGGCCTGCAGGCCCACAGACTCCTCACAACCAGGATGGCCATAACGAATTCGAAAGCAAGCTAGCGTGCCCCGGAAGTCCACGGACGGACCATAAGGGGCATAACTGGCAATCCCCCACAGTGTTCAGCGTTGTTATACCTATAATAGGTTAAGTAACAATTGTAATTACGAAACCATAAGATGCTCATGTTAACATGCTAAGTAGGGTTAGTAAGGTGGGTGTTTTCCATGAAGTTTTGAAAGGGAAACGACAATGCATGTCACCCACGCACGTAACTAATAAGCCAATAATGACTTATTAAATTTGCGAGGACAGGGTGGTACAAGAGAGAACTGAAGAAGCACCTCCAAAAATACCCGATCAACCAGGCTGTGACTCATACATCAGGCAGCGAGTAGCCACGTCCAACAGCCGGGATGATCAGTCCAGGAGGCCTGGTCAACGACCGGGCCGCGGGGACACTAAACCCCGGAAGCACCTCAAGGAAACCCCAAGGTAACGTACCAGCAAAAAGGCGTAAGCTCGCAAGTAGGGCGCGTAACAACTGCAGACCTCTGATGGATACCTTGAGGATACCTTGAGGTGCTTCCGGGGCTTATCGTCCCCGCGGCCCGGTCATCGACCAGGCCTCCTGGTTGCTGGACTCATCAACCAGGCTGTTGGACGCGGCTGCTCGCAGCCTGACGTATGAGTCACAGCCTGGTTGATCAGGTATCCTTTGGAGGTGCTTATCCAGTTCTCTCTTGAACACTGTGAGGGGTTTGCCAGTTATGTCCCTTATGTGTAGTGGAAGCGTGTTGAACAGTCTCGGGCCTCTGATGTTGATAGAGTTCTCTCTCAGAGTACCAGTTGCACCTCTGCTTTTCAACGGGGGTATTCTGCACATCCTGCCATGTCTTCTGGTCTCATGTGATGTTATTTCTGTGTGCAGGTTTGGGACCAGCCCCTCTAATATTTTCCACGTGTAAATTATTATGTATCTCTCCCGCCTGCGCTCAAGGGAATACAGATTTAGGCTCTTTAGTCGGTCCCAATAGTTTAGATGTTTTACCGAGTGGATTCTAGCAGTAAAGGATCTCTGCACGCTCTCCAGGTCAGCAATTTCACCCGCAGTGAAAGGGGCTGTCATTGTGCAGCAGTACTCCACTCTAGAGAGCACAAGCGTTTTGAAAAGTGTCATCATCGGTATAGCATCTCTAGTGTGAAAAGTTCTTGTTATCCAACCTGTCATTTTTCTTGCAGTTGTGACGGCTACTTTATTGTGTTCTTTAAAGGTAAGGTCTTCCGACATGAGTACACCCAGATCCTTTACATTGCCTTTTCGTTCTATGTTATGATTTGCCTGAGTTTTGTACGTGGTTTCCGTTTTTATATTTTCATTTTTTCCATAGCGCATGAGCTGGAACTTGTCTTCGTTAAACACCATATTATTTTCTGTAGCCCATAGAAAGACCTGATCTACATCTGACTGGAGGTTCGCCGTGTCCTCTATGTTGCCTACTCTCATGAAGATCCTAGTGTCATCTGCAAAGGATGATACAGTGCTATAGGTTGTGTTCTTGTCTATGTCCGATATAAGGATGAGAAAAAGTACTGGAGCAAGCACAGTACCCTGGGGGACTGAGCTCTTAACGGTTGACGGGTTGGATTTTATTTTGTTGACTATTACACATTGGGTTCTGTTGGTCAGGAAATTGTAGATCCATCTGCCTACTTTTCCGGTAATTCCTTTTGAGCGCATTTTATGGGCAATAACACCATGGTCACATTTATCAAAAGCTTTTGCAAAATCTGTGTAAATTACATCAGCGTTTTGTTTGTCTTCCATAGCATCTAATGCCATATCATAGTGGTCCAGCAACTGCGACAGGCAAGAGCGCCCTGTTCTGAAACCATGTTGTCCGGGGTTATGGAGATGCTGTGATTCCATGTATTTTGTGATCTTACTTCTTAGCACTCTCTCAAAAATTTTTATGATGTGCGATGTTAGTGCTATCGGTCTGTAATTTTTTGCCTCTGCCTTATTTCCTCCTTTATGAAGTGGTGCTATCTCTGCTGTTTTTAGTATATCAGGAATAACGCCAGTATCTAGGCTTTGTCTCCACAGAATGTGAAGGGCCTGCGATAGTGGTTTTTTACAGTTCTTGATGAATATGGAGTTCCAAGAATCCGGGCCTGGTGCGGAGTGCATAGGCATACTGTTTATGGCTTCTTCAAAATCCAGTGGGGATAGGGTGACGTCTGATATATGATTTGATGTTGGTATCATATCCATGAAAAATTCCTTTGGGTTATCGATCTTTAGTGCGTTTAATGGCTCGCTGAAGACAGAGTCGTATTGCTTCCTCAGTAGCTCGCTCATTTCTTTGTTGTCATCGGTGAAAGTTCCATCTTCCTTTCGCAGGGGCCCGATACTAGATGTGGTTTTTGATCTTGATTTTGCATAGGAGAATGCAAATCTTGATTTGATTTTGCATGGATATACAGTGTTCCCCGATGGTGCCTATAGCACCACTGCACTCCACTGGTACTATCCCGCAAGTTCTACTACATAGGCGGGACCCAAACACCAGAGCGCAAAAACCTTGCAAGCACAGCCAGGAGCCCTACCAGGCGAGTACAGAACCAACACCACAACCCCCACCTCATAACACTAACAAAGGTGGAACCCCTTAAAGACCCTAGCATGGGTTGGACATGCACAAGAGTGGGACAGGAAGGGGTGAAAAGGGGACAGACACTGGTGTGCGAACGGTCTCAGTCGTACAAAAGATACCCAAATAAAGACAGGTATATAACACCGCATCCAGCGCCCTGCCAAAAGACGCCAGACCGCAGAAAACTCACCTGGCGAACAGTGGCACGAAGTGACACGACTCAACCGAGCCCAGAAGAACCTGGGAGCACCACCAGGTGAAGATGCCAGAGCCGGACCTGCAGAGGAGCAGGTGAGAGGCGAAGAAGGCGGCCCACACTCATGACACAGGGAAAACCTCGGCGGCCTCCCCACCACTGGAACCCAGGACACCCCCGGAGCGAAGGGGCACATACTGTGGCAAGGGAGAAGAGCGAGAGGCGAAGCACTGGAGCAAAAAAGGCGTCTAACACCAGCACCACACACCTCCCAGACCAAAACAAACTCCGCGGCGCACGCGCACGACACGCTGGCCGAAAACGCGCAACAGTCTCTGCGGGAAGGCGGCAACCAGGACTACTGCACTAGAAAAGGAGCCAAAAGAGTGAGCAGGAACAATAAAACCGGCCAAAGAAGCGAAGACAGAGCCCAAAAAAGGCGCACAGCCGGGCCACAAGCAGGCCAACAAGGCAACAAGTAGCCCAACAAGGCAACAAGTAGCCCAACAGGGCTACAAGTAGCCCAACTGGCCCATAAGGAGCCCAAACCGGCCCAAAATTAGCCCAACAGGGCTACAAGGAGCCCAACCGGACTACAAGGAGCCCAACAGGACTACAAATAGCCCAAAACGGCGACAAGAATGAGGAGCCGACAGACGTTCCAATAACGAGGGAAGTAGCGAAAACCTTCCCGAACCCTCGAGAACACGGAAACCAAACCCAGTCCCGAAGGCACACAAAGGCGCAGGCGCACCCGAGACCAGTAGTCACGTAGAACCCCCTAAACGGGGAAACATGACAAAAACACCGTCCCAACAAGGGGTGGGGGAAACATCCACCCACAGGACGGAACCAACCGACTCAAAGGCCAAGGAACCGAGCCCGGGGAGGGGCTGACGCCCAACAGCACGTACGGCGAGTGGGGAGGAAAACCCTACTCCGCGTAACCACAAGCCCCGCCGAGAAGGGGATAAAAAAAAACCACGGGCTCCAACGGGGCCAAGGCCCCCCAAGTCAGCCCCTCCCCAGCCCTGGGAACCCACACGACAGGCCTCGGGGCCGAGCCGTCCCCCCAAAGCCCCGGCCGTACCAGAAAACCGGGGCAGCTGTGAAAACACGAAGGAAGGGAGCCCACTGGCAGACTCTTACAACACGGCTGGAGGAACAGGCTCAAATGCCCCCGTCACTACCCCGGAAGGGGATTTCCCCGAGACTGCCCGAGTCTCAACACCAACAAAACCCCGCCCTGAACCTACAGACGGTAAGGAACCGGATGCAGGCAGGAAGGGGAATCCAGGGGAAAAACAAGAACCAAAACGGGGCAGCCCCGGGGCTCCCGGGGAGTTACCACGAGAGCGTTGCCAACACCAAGGCTCAAGTGCAACGCCTCTGCTGCCCGCACCAGCTTAGCACAACTGGGTAACCGAGCCACGATGAGCAACAAACTCGCAGGACTCCGGGTCGAAGGTGTCACCGACCCCACAGGCAGCAGACGGAGGCAAAACAGAGAGTCACCCAGAGACAAGGGGTGAGCAACCCTCAAACTCGCTGGAAGCAAGGGGGGGGGGGGCTCTCGGGTCACATCCATCGGACCCACGCGCCCCCAGGGGTTTCCCAGGGTCCCCGAGCGTTTACTATAAGAGGACTCGCGCTCAGGTAATCCCAGACAGTTCTAGTTCACCCAGTGAGCCAACTCCACGCTGACTTTGTCTCCAGTAGCACAGAGCATCACCTTCACTCACCAGACCACTCCACAAGTGATCATTTGAATTTCATTATGGAATTCCAATTGAGTTATAATCGATCCAGCAATGCTGCTCAGTGCAGAAAACGACCATCTATACTGGATACAAGCTCTGAAAGTGACGGCGAGTGGCATCACGTGAGTAAGGCTAACAGGACAAGCCACTCCATGACGACCCATCGCCCTATAAACACTCCAGCTTCCCCAGCTCTTCCAGCTCCTCTGGATACAAGTTCTGTAAGTGACGGCGAGTGGCATCACGTGAATAAGGCTAACAGGACTAGCCACTCCATGACGACCCATCGCCCTATAATCACTCCAGCTTCTCCACCTCTTCCAGCAGTTCAGACTAAATCTCCACTGCCAATCTTCAAAGTGCAGCACACCGAAGGTAAGTCTTCCTATGCCACTGTAGTAGACCTCGAAAAAGAGTACCCCCAGCTCCAGATCAGAGCAAAACCTAATCTCAGAGGTGAATACATTCTAAGACCTAAAGACGAGTCGGCCGCTACGATTCTGAAAAATTACACAAAATGTGAGGAACTGAAACCTGAGGATAAAATACGTAAAATCATTGTCCTCCACTATCCCTTGCATATGGCCCTTGACCATCTCGAAAAGCTGAACTATGTGGTGTCAGCAGAGAGATGCCAGGTAAGAACCACTAAACAGGAAACCCGACAAGTTCTTCTCACAGTTAGAGGACGGATACCGGAGAAACTTGACCTTGGAATCTGGGGCGTATTCCAACACAGGCCTTACACCCCAGAGCCCCTAAGATGCTTCAGATGTCAGAGATTTGGACATCACAAAGATGGCTGCCAACGCCCAGTGAGGTGCGGAGTCTGCAGCCAGCCCCATGACACAAAAATATGCATTGATAGACACAAGGCAAACCACCCTGTTCAGGCAAAGTGCCCAAATTGCTCCAAGGAACATCACGCCTGGAACTTGAAATGCCCTGAAAGGCTCAAAAGGCTTCATACAAACCCCACCACGCCTACAGCAGAGCCGAAGCCCCCACCAAAACTAATACCAGCTCCCCTGCCCACTAAAACCGCGTGGGGTCTACCCATTCAGAAAGAGGGGGCACACGGCCCTTCACCATCCGCCATGGTGAAGGGTGTGAAGACCCCCGTACAGGAAAAAAAGAAAGCTGGAGGACACAAGAATCATGTTCAAAGCAGTCGCCCTCCCATTTCATCCAGTAAGCACACTGGGGCCATTAGGAAAAACAATCCTAGTGTCAAAGTTACCACTGAGCAGGGTCTAAAAGCTACTAGGCCCCAAACCTGCACAGCTTTAAATAGTGCTCCCACAGAAATAGACGCTCTCTGGCCAATGCTCAAAACTCTGGTCACCGAGTTGATCGAAAGTCTGCTGTCATCACATGGAATCAAGCAAACCACAGAGACTCGGAAGACAATTGAGCACAAACTCAAGAGATTCGAAAATGTAATATCTTCACCTTCAAGACAGCAGGGCAGGAGACACCCCTCTAAAAAACAGATAGCGTCTAGATCGTCGGAAAGCGACATTGATGAGTCAATTTCAGGTCCACTAAGAACCTATACACCAATTGCAACTTCCATGGCGTGTTCATCAGACTCCATGGATACCACGGAATTATCAGCAAATTCCAAGAACATAGAGGTCTAAAGATCCTGCAATGGAATGCGCAAGGACTGCGCACTAAATTGCAACACTTGCAATGCATAGCAGTAACCAAGGGCATAGACATCCTGATACTACAGGAGAGCTTGCTTCGAGCCGGATTAGAACCTAAAATCTCAGGCTATCGAGGCTTCTTCCTTCCATGGATCAATGGGCAATCCAGGGGATGTGCAATCTATGTAAAATGTGACCTGATCTCCAAGTCCATAACCAGCCCACCTGATTGTGGAGCAGGGACAGAGGTAATGGGAGTAACCATTGAGCTAAGACACGACACACTTGAGGTGTTTAATGTGTACAGGTCTCCACATGCCGAAATGGATCTCTCTGTGTTATTTGGAAACGGGACAACAACAAACACAATCATTTGTGGAGATTTTAATGCCCATCATCGATTGGTACTGGGCTCGAACACAACAAACGAAGCCGGCATTCACATTGCACACCTATTAGACCAGCTTCCAGAAATACAAATCCTAAACAAGAATGAACCTACCCACATCCAAGGAGGCAGATTAGACCTAACCTTCGTTTCAGCCTCCCTAAGAGATGTAGCGACATGGTCAGTTGAGCCCACACTCACAAGCGACCACTATGGGGTCCAAATTGATCTTACGTTAGACCTACCCACTCCACCTCCGCCTCCATCTGAAGCCTGGAACTTTGCTTTAGCAAACTGGGACCGATTTCAAAACCTCATTTCAGAGTGGCATAGAAACTATGATCTTCCCGGAGACATTAATCAGGCAGAACAAGAATTTGTCAAAGCGATTCAAAGTGCAGCCAACCACTCAATCCCACTGAAAAAACAGTCCACCGGACACCATAAAGATCATTGGTACTATTGCGAACGTGTCAAAGAACTCAACCATAGACTCAACAGAACAAGAAAGCTATACAAAAAGCATCCGAGTGACCGCAACAGGTCCTTACTTTGTGAGGTCAAGGAACATGTACATCGAGAGACCAGACTAATAAAAGAACAAAAGTGGCTGGAATGGTGTTCACACCTGAATGAACACACCTCTCTTGGAGAGATGTGGCAGCAAATCCACCGGGCCAAAGGGAATAAAACACCTAAAGCCCCACACCCCAAGGATCCTCTACAGGAAGCCGAAGTACTGGCAACCAGGTTTGCAGAGAGAGCAGCCAGCAATCAACTTCCACCAGATGTATTAGCAGTACAGACAGGACTAGAGGAAGAAAGGTGGCACAGAATCCTTACAGCATGTGAAGAAGTCTCTGACACTAATGCCCCCTTCACACTGGATGAGCTCAATCGGGCTAAGAAAAACTCCAAGGATACATCCCCTGGAGCTGACAAAATAACCTATAAAATGATTAGAAACCTCGGCCCAGAGGGAGACGCTGCATACCTAAGGTTAATTAATTTAGCCTGGACTTCTCAAACTAGACCTTCAGCTTGGAATAGAGCAGACATAGTACCGATCCCAAAACCTAAAGATCCAGATAATCCCAGGCCCATTTCTCTCCAAAGCTGTGCAGCCAAGACGGCTGACAGAATGGCACTCAACAGACTGGAGTGGAAAATGCCTAGACTGCACCATGATATGTATGCCTATAGAAAAGGGGTTGGCACAGTGGAATGTATTACAACTCTGTTAGCCCACTTGAATGACAGACCAGGAATGCTGATATTCCTGGACCTCGAAAAAGCCTTTGAACTGGCTAGCGCCCCTGCTATTCTCTGCTGCCTCATTGACAAAGAGGTCAGAGGCAACCTGCTCTCCTGGATCAAAAACTGTCTCATAAACAGAGAAGCAAGAGTAAAACTTCATGGCACAGTTTCTGAGTACAAAAGACATGAAAATGGTACACCGCAAGGAGGTATTCTCAGCCCTCTTCTCTTCAACTGTTTAATGGAAAGAATAATGAGGTTGAAACTTCCACATCACTGTAGGCTGCTAAACTACGCGGACGACTTTGTCATCATCATAAAAGGAAGGGATGCGGCGCGCCTTGCACCCAAATGCTTAGACTGCATCAGTAAAGAGGCAAAACAGATTGGGATCAAACTCAACCCCTCAAAGTCAAAAGCCATGCCCATAAAAATAGCGAAGCCCAATATCCAACTCACAGTACAGGGTCAACCAATCGAATGGGTGGACACCTATCAGTACCTAGGAATAATCCTGGACACACACATGAATTTTAATGCTGAGGTCACTTACTTGAGAGAGCGAACTGCGGCCAGGACGGCAATCCTCAGGTCGCTAACCTCCCTCTCTGGAGGAGCCAATCTGCAAGTCCTTCGCACATACTATGTACAGGCAGTCAGATCAGTGATCGATTATGCAGCACCTGCACTCACAAATCTATCACACCAACAGTGGAAAAAGCTTGAAGTTGCCCAAAACAATGCTATGAGAGCCGCACTGGGAGCCCCCATGTGGACCAAGCTTGAAACACTTAGACTGGAGACGGGTTTGCCCTCTCTACAGGAAAGAATATCTCAAAGGACAGCTACAATTATTAGTAAGATAATTATTTCTTCTGATCCAATCCCAGTACGGCAGGCCTTGGTGGTTGGACTAGGGCAAAACAATGGAAACTCTTGGGCTGCAAGAGCAGGAAAAGTCCTAAACAGACTACATTTAAAAAGCATGATTCTCGATAGAGAGGGTGATCATCCACACCCAAATTACACTCCTGCTGCACCGTGGGAAGAGCCTACTTTCAAAATAGTAATAGAAAGTCTCCCAATGAAAAAGGCTGCCTATGATCCGACAATCCTAAGGCGCATAATAGAAGAGCAAATGTATAGCATAGCAGTAGCAGGAGCCACCCACATCTTCACAGACGGATCGGTGGACACAGAATATGAAAGTGCTGGCGCTGCTCTTTGCACGGCCAGCATACAGGCATATTGGAGACTGGGAGGACTAGTATCATCAACCCAAACTGAGCTGTTTGCCATACAACAGGCATTCGCATATGTGATTGCACAAAACACTCAAAATGCCATCATACACACAGACTCAAAAGCTGCACTTCAAATACTAGGACAAAAACAGTGGAAAGATAACGTGGAAATAATTACCACCATTTTGTATCTTGGAGCAGTCGCTAAAGGCAAAGGACTCAACATAACCTTGAACTGGATCCCATCCCATATTGGAATCCCATTAAATGAGAAAGCTGATGAAATTGCTAAACTGGCAACTCGTCATCCAGTGATAGATAAAACAATTCAACCCAGCCTAGAGAACATTAAAAACATCATCACCAAAAAACTCTCACACCTCAACAAAGCCTACCTACACCAGAGAATAGCTGAAGGCTCGCCCTCTGCAACATGGTATCTTCAGGCAACTAAATTAGAAAGGTTAAATATCCCAAAAGGAATCCACAGGGAAATAGCAGTTAGGTTATATAGACTACGTCTAGGTTACAGATGCAACTGGGAGATTGGTGAACCCCGACAGAGAGAGTGCATCTTCTGCCAAACTGTCACAGAAAAGCCATTACTTCACTATCTTCTAGAATGTGAAGCAACCAACGACCTTAGAAGAGCTTTAAGAGTTCCTGAATCTTGCTGTGGCCACCCTGAAGCCATCAACAGAGCCACTCTCCTGGTCAACAAAGGTGTCCAGCAGCTGGACGCCCTCATAAAGACTGTGAAGCAGTATCCTCCCCCGCGATAACAGCTCGATGATTAAATGCAATCTCAGAATAATGAAAAGAATTACGGAGAAAAAAAAATTGTACCACTTACGGGCTATTCATGCCCGTGCCACCTCTTGGGTGGCTTAATCTTTATCAATCAATCAATCAAATCCCAGGCAGGGTACTGCTAACCGGCACCCAAAACTACCAACAACGTTCTAAGAGCTGAACCCCCGGGACGTGTACACTCACGGGGACCTAGCAGGGGGTGCCACCAGAAATACTCAGAACACAAGGGACCCAAGGGGCAAGAACGAAGGCAGACCCCCCCCCCACCAGGTAGATAAACAAAAGAAAAAGAAAACCCCGCAAGAGGACAGCGTACCCAAGCGGAACAGAGCCGGCCGCTATGATTGGGAAAAGACAAGCTGCACAGTTCCCTGCGCCCCACCAGTGCAAAACTGCCTGCACAGTTCCCTGCGCCCCACCAGTGCAAAACTGCCCCTTACCCTAAGGCGACCAAGAGAGACAGAACACCCGAGCACACAAAGAGCGGCCGAAAGCCAAGCAGTAAACGGCCTAGCAGGGGCAGACCCCAAGGAACTTGTAGAAGGTGGCCCCAAGTCCCAAGGGCAGTACTTTCAGGGCACCTAGGGAAGGGAACCCTAGGCGCATGCAGCCCGAGTACTGGAGAATCACTCCGGCTCACGCACCACCTAGAAAAACAGACACCACACTCTAGGTACAGTGCTGAAACAACCACTGGAGCCGGAGCACATAACCGGTGCCTATAGCATCAGCCGAAGAACTGATGGGTGGATAGCCGGCGTGGGAGGTCTGGGGCTCCCCCTTCCCCCTCCCGGGGAGGGGGAGCTGCGCAGACAGCGGCGCGGTGACGTGTGACGTCATACTAGTTTGCTTGTTTTTCTGTTTGGAGTTCTATCCACTAGTTCGACTTTTGGTAGCAATTTTAACCAGAATAGGAGTTTGTTTTGGGGCGCTTACCTTTCTGGGTGCCTGTCCCGGTCGATGGCAGACATAGAATGCTTCCAACCACACGGGGGCTTCTATAGGCCATTGCTCCCCTTGCCTCTCTGAGGGGGCCCGGTTCTGGCCGTGGTCCCCGGTAGGCCTAAGAACTCCATATACATGACTGATGCCAAAGTCTGACATTAGCATATCAGCCTGGGATAGCTCCGGGGAGCTGACGGGGCTCCCCCAGAAAACATGAATATGATAAGAATTTTAGGAGTGGCCTAGTTACAAAGAAAGTAGTTAAAAGGTACTCATCAGTGCTTACCAGTATCATAAGAAAAGCTAAACTTCCATATTATGAGACTAGATTAAAAAAGGCAGACTAGATAGACTGGATAGATAGACAGATAGATAGACTAGATAGCAA
The DNA here is from genome assembly GCA_020271785.1 of Procambarus virginalis. Classification (NCBI taxonomy): domain Eukaryota; kingdom Metazoa; phylum Arthropoda; class Malacostraca; order Decapoda; family Cambaridae; genus Procambarus; species Procambarus virginalis. The sequence continues at coordinate 18,324 of WNGS01144682.1, forward strand.
AAGGCAACATGAAAAGCACATGGAATACCATCTCTAATATCCTAGGAACTAAACAACACTCCCACAACCAGATAACACTCTCTAAGGAGGCCTTACACCGTCATCTGATTTAGAAATAGCGAATGAATTTAATAGCTTCTTTCATCGATTGGTGCTAACCTTGCAAGTAAAATCCCACAGACTCAGACACATATCAACACCATATCTCTCAGGCAGCTATCCAAACTATCTTCTCCTTTCACCAGTCAGCCGACAGATGTTGTGT